>JAUCMU010000043.1:2750302-2774462 GCA_032275025.1 Enteromius treurensis
AAAGAGACACCAAAATAAGGAAATGGCGAGCTACGACTCCATACTGCTTTGACGCATGACTTACCTGTTATCTCTTTTAATCACGATTAATCATTTATTTTCAGTTATTTACACTTCTTATGCCATTCCAAACCTGTATGAGTTTGAGAATTTTTTATGCCAGTGGTAATAATGGAAGTCAATAACAATATCTAATACAGTCCCTTTTTGCAAATGCAAAAATGTGTCTGTCTGACAGTCTCGGTTTTTGGATGTGCACTGTATGATTATATTTAATCTTCTGTTCCCAGTCCATATTGATTGAGTTTCCAGTCTCCACCCTGTCTGCATGAAATTGGTGTGAATGAAATTCAGAGGGAACAGAGGAAAAAAAAAAAAAAAAAAAAAATTAAACACAGTCTGTGACTCCCTTTGGGCTGTGTATCCCGTGCAGTTTTCCAAACTCACAAATCCAATTTCAAAACGGTATTTGCTGGTTACAAGCACATGACCTTGAAATTGGATAGATATGCTCCACTACAGGCCTTTACGCACTCTACGCTTATCCACCGTTGACTGTTGGCTCATTTTGGTCCGGATCATGAAGTGAGCTGCCACATGTTTCTGGAAGTGTCTCTACGGCATTGCTGATGTGTTACAATACAGTTCCACACTATTTTTAAAGGATTGTGTGAATGGCCTTTTAAATTTAACACCATGGGAATAGAATGACCGCAGATTTCAATATGATGAAAGGTTTGTCAGCTTCTAGAATGGCAAGAAACCACCAAAATAGCATAGCGCAAAAGTTGTATGGATGAAATCTTCAGGTTTACATATTAAGATGGAATTACAGCAGAATAGCATGCTTGCACCAAAATCATCCCCTATTATACTGTACCTCTAAAGGACAGGCACCTAAAGCCTCCTGGAGGCTGCATCTGACTCCACAGAGAGGTGTCAGTGCTTGTGTTGCCTTATTACAATTCAGGATGGCATACCAGCACAAGTGCCACTCACTGAGAATGTGTGGGTCTAGTTTTCGTTTCTTGTGAAAAGATGAAAAGTTGGTGGAATGCAGTCTTTTGACATGTTTCCTTCATCTGCTTAGCCTACTTTTACTGTTGTGCTAGTGACAACTGAGGGCAAAATCCTGCATTATGGTTAGACCAAGGGTTTAATATTTGGCTAAAAGTTAAGACACTTTTCCCCACAATAAACACTTTTTTTCTTCACTTTCCAATTATCAATCCCACAATTTGTTTCCCCAAATACTTTATACAAACTTATTGCACATTTGTCAGTGTGACGATGTTATAAGGGATATCTAGTTCATGTGTTGTGCTTTGTTGTACCTGTCATGATCAGCTGGAGATGCCAGCACTAGCCACTGGAGGGCACTCCTGCGAACTTTGTGTTTTGTGTCTGCTTTCATTCAGAAACTCTTCTCAGTGTTGAGTCTTCTCACTCATGTCTCCGCCCACTCGTCAGTTGTCTTGGTGTTTGATTGTTTGCTCCACCACCTGACCTAGTTACCTCTGTATAAAACCCTTCAGTGTTTGTATGTGTTCACGGTTCATACATCGTCAAACCTGGTTCTTGTCTTTGTTTCTAGTTTTGTTCTTTGCCTTGGATTCCCTGTTGACAACCTCTGCCTGGATTTTGGACTCTCTTTCTGCTTCTCCCCAAGGACTCTGATTACCGGTATTTGTGACCCATTGCTCTGTTTTTCGACTCTGTTTCTGCCTATGTCTTCCCCATTGTATCTGCTGGCGATCGACCTTTGTTATTCTGACCCTGAGCCTTAATAAATCACTGTTGCATTTGAACTCGCTCCCGTTTCGTCCGTGCCTCGTTACAGTACCATCTTTGTTTTGATTTATGTGATTTTAATATCAATGTTTGTTTTCCATTGTTAAAATTTGACTTGAAATTTTTCCTGTCTAAGGTGCACATTAGATTTAGGAAAAGAGACACCAATGGACTTAATTATATTTTCTTTTATTTATTCAAAGCTTCAATTTTCCTTTTCTTACCTTTCCTCTGGGCTCATGACTGCAGCATGGTTCCAGGGTTGGATCTAAGAGGAAGTGCGGCCTTCCTGGTTTTCCTTTTATACCAGCATAGGGAATTCTGGGTAATATAGGAATAGTCTGCTGGCTGGACTGAATAGGGGGGCCTTCATTTATTTTGTTTATTTGAATGTATGTGTATCTGTATTAAATAGTTTATTGTCTATATGTATTTTGTTAATGTTGATGATTCTGTTTTTGAATTGTATATTCAGTTGAGTCAATTGAGAATGTAGATGTGTGTATATCCTTTTTATTTTGTGGTTCTCTTTCCTGGGTTCAGGAATAGTATGACCTTTTGGAAGGGGAAAAAAGGCAATCTTGTTCTCTGAGTTTCAGTAGTTGTTGGTTGGGCTTCCGTGAGGAGGGTCAACTTTTAATGTGTTGTGAGTAAATAAAACTCTTTTTTTTTTTTTTTTTTTCTTCTTGACTGCAAGCAAGTGTCTCCCTGCCTTTGTTCTGGCTACTGTATGTCCTCTCAGTCAGTTTGCTATGCTGTCACACCTGAAGAGTATAGCGAAGGATTGTTTGTTCTTCTGGTACAATCCGTGTTGTCATTATGCAATTTTTCTGTGGCTCAAGAGTAATTATGCTACATTTCATTTGTTTCATTATTACTGCAATTATAAGATGACAACTTTAAGATTCAACTCTGAACAATTTTGTGGACAGCTTAGTTCTATGGCAGCACTCATAATGCCAAAATAGATAGTAAAGCATTGTGTAACTAGTATAGGGCCAATTCTAGCTCCTTATTTACATGACTATTATTAACATATGTGCTGTTTATTAGTATAAAGCACATATTGTGCATGACCATATTTTACATCACAAATCCTGGTCAATACCTAAACTTAACTACCTTGATAGCTATTAATTAGCAGCAAATTAGAAGTGATTGTAGAAGTGAATCAGAACAAGCATGATTATTGATTACAAAAAATGTTTTTACAAAATGTTTTTTTTTTTTTTTTTTTTTGGTAACACTTTATTTTACACTTACACCTATTAGTTGCTTATTAGCATGCATATTACTAGAATATTAGCCATTTATTAGTGCTTATTAAGCACATATCAATGCACATATCCTGCCCAATACATAAACATAGACAGAGATGTGCGGATCCATTTGCAAATCTTTAATCAATCGGTGAGCTTCGCTTTTATACAGGCATCAATGAGTTAAGGAGGCGTGAATAATAGGCAACAGCTGGAAGGAAGATGTGCATTATGAGATACAGAGTCCAGTAAGCAACAGAGAGTCCGATATGCAGCAGAATGGAAGAAGTGCCCTCTAGCGGAGCTTGATGGCACTTCCAGCTGGGATCGTGACAATAACAACTACAGTACCTCATTAACTATTAATTAAGCAAATTAAGATTTTTTTTTTGAGGGAAAATTTGTTATTAGTTAACAACTGTTACCTATAATGTTACCAAATTTTAATTGTAAGTACACATTTTATACAATAAATAACACAAATAATTTACTGTCATACAAATAACTGTAAACATAAATATGTGTAGAGGATTCTGTTTTAGTTTTTCATAGAGGTGATTTTTCTTTATTTATCCTTTTTTTTTTTTTTTTTTTTTTTACAGGTCAGAAAATCCAAACCCATGAGCTACCATGACAGGTTCCAGCACCAGCTGTACCGTGTCATTGAGGTGAGTGGGAATGTTAGCATATAGCTCACTACAGGTATTGTAGACCCCTTTGATTCAGACAAACAATCACATGAAACAAACTGTAAAGTACAGAGTAGTATGTCATGAGTTGCTGTTGTGAGTCTTGTCATCATCTGGGGCTCTGGGACTGTTGTGGCACTAAGCTTGTTAGCAGTCCTGTCAGCGGGCCGTGTGCACTGACCTGTCCAGATGCTGGACACTCTTGTTTGGAGAGCAGGTGTGACATACGCCACAGAAAATACCCAGCTGTCCGATACTAGTATGTCAATTCATCCCGGATCTTATATGACATATACTGACAGTACGTGTGTTGTTTCTTTGTACAGATGAAATGCCATTGGCTGCTGTGATTACTTATTTCTTCAAGACATTAAAGATTTGCTATTTATCACTTTTGATTTACTTGTAATCGAATGGGTCACCAAATTAAATAAACTTTTTAAGGTCAGTCAATTGATTGAATTTTTCAATTAAATTAATTATATTAAATGCATAGATTTTGACAGAATTAATCATATTAAGAATGAGTTAAATGGCCTTATTTCAGCTACTTTTATTTTCACAAAACCTACTAACCACGCATAATATTTTTTTTCCTAAAAAATGCAAACATGTAAATTCATTTTGGTCACATATTATTGTAGAACAGTTTTTGCTGATCACAAGAAAAATACAAGTTGGTCGATAATATGTCTAAGTATAATATAATATATAATATAAGATAATATATGTCTAAGTAGCCGAAAAAAGCACAAATATCAGAGCATGTCAAAACATCTAATGTGCCCCAAAATCACCTCAGACCGGGAGGGTTAATTCCATACTGATTACTCCGAACCATTCAGTGCTTCAGAGTTCACTGCTTCACTTCACTGTTCCTGCTACCAGTGGTCCCACATCTACTGACCCTTAATTAAACTGTAATCTCAAATTCAGTTGCTACACCTGGGCCAACTCTTGCCATCAAGCCCACCCATTTCTACACAAATAAAAATCCCATTTGACAAGGTCCACAAATTTTTCGATTCATGGATCTCATTGAATAAGTATTTGATTCTCAAAGCCTCTCTAAATCTCACTTCAAAACTTAAGATCTCTCTGAATCACTTGCAGAATACTAGACATCTCAAATGTGTCTTTACTTGTATTATACCAGTTTTTCCCAGCAGTGTAATAGACATTACAAATTTGTTTAAAAAGTTTTATATATATATTACATTATCTATACTCTATACTGCCAGACACTCCACAATGGTCTGACATGATTTGGTGTGTAACAAAAACATGTGACATGACCCAGGATGGTCTCAAACCCTGCAGCTCTAAATATATTTCTTGATCCAGATGCTACCATATGCCCCTATTTTTAGACATCTAACTGAGATAACAAGCCAATCAAATTATGCTTTTACCTGACTTTTAATTGACCCTGAAGGACATGCCTCCAAGATGTTTCCCTGTCTTAAAGCAAGATATGCTAGGACCCTACATGAGACAGGCAGTTTGGACAATGCTCTCTGTTTCTCTCACATGCTTAGCTGCCAACTAAGGTCAATCTTACACTGCTGTGAGTTGAACATTTCAAAGCTTTAGCGCTAATCTGCCCTATGTAAATTCAGCATACTTCACTCTCTCCTTCTCACCCATTATGGGCTCCATGCGACCTGCAGAACATATGCTCAGGGAACTCTTCATACGCACCCATTTCCTTTCATTTGTCTTTGTGTGGTCAAATTTAATCAAGGAAGCATCTGGGCCTCTTTAATGGAAGTAATTGTCCTTTCTGCACGCCTGTGTGTGTGAGGAGACAGAGAGAGTGTGTAAAACAGATTGTGGTGGTACTGTATATGCATGCATGGACAGTGCAAGAGCATGTTTTAGCATCTATCTAAGAGGCCATTGTATTTGGCCACATGAAGAACATTCCTCTGAGGTTTGCTAATTATGATGTGGCTTACTTGGCACCAATGCAAGAGATCCTGGCTGAAGCTTTTAAATCTGTCCACAAAGTCCCGTCCTAAGACAAATAAGTACCCTGTGCACCAGACCTCCCAGGGGGACAAACAGCCTGGTCCATCATAACAGCAATTGCTTTACTGTGTTTTTACAGCTCGAATCACACACCCACTAACGTACGGATGCTCTCAAGTCTTATATAGGTCTCCAGCTGCTTCAGTGGTGAAGACACCAAACTGTCCTGAAAATATGAGTCATATACAAGTCATTTTTTACAATTCATATAGACTACATTTATGGTATGTGTTGTCTTTTAAGCCATCATAAACTGACATTATAAAGAAAGATTCTTCGCAAATTGCTATTTTGTGTTAGGAGAAAGTAACAACATAATGATGAGTGAGTATGAACAGAATTGTCACTTGAATATGGGCTACTTTTCTATGCCTTCTTTCTTTCACATTCCCTATTTTGTAACATAGAAAAAAAACGAATTAATAATTCTGGTGTCAAGTTAAGGATTTGATTTAATTAAGGAGCCAAAAATATGGAATTATGTCATTATGTTTATATATTTTAATTGCTTTTCTTAAGTCAGTTTTGTTTCACTGAGCTTAATTTCACCTGCAGGTATCATGAAGTTTTTTGTGAATTTTCGCACCCACCTCACACATATACTATTTCACCTCTTCCTCAGGAAACAGAAAGGGTGAAAAATGACTTGAAGCACTTCACCCCCTGCCTGTGTCTTTTGTCTATGGTATGTGGCTGCTGGGGTGATTGCACCTTCACTCTGTTTACAGTCATGACAAGATTCACTTGCCACATGCTTGTAGGTATGAAGCCATACTGTAACTGCACACAGTCATCCATGCCCAAACACACAGCCTTCCCCAGTTAGATCACTCTGAAGCATACATCTCCTTCTTTTCTTCCTCTAAAGACAGAACCTGAAGCTTTAGATCCATTCAGACATGTCCTGTCAGATTTCTGAACCAAGTGGATTTTGAATGAAAGCTTAAAGAAAGTTTGATCTTAATCTTTGATAGTTAAGTTGCAAATATTATTATAGGTGATATATGTCTTTGTTTTTGTGGTTATGTCTAAATTTGGTCTGTCAAGTTGAGTCACACTTTCAGCTATCTGTACAGATTATTTGAAAAATACACTGTAACAATTTTAGGGTCTTTTGACTAATTGTTTATTAGCATGCATATTGTATTAGTCATTTATTAATACTAATTAAGCACATGTTAATGACTTATTCTACATCCCTAAACCTACCCAATACCTAAACTTAACAACTACCTACTAACTATTAATAATCAGCAAATTAGGAATTTACAGAGGGAAAAGTTGTTTTTATTAGTGAATAAGTGTTCTCTTTTCTAAAATACTATACATATTAAATTTAATAAAATCTGTGCTACAAAACTAAAGGCAAGTACATTTTGTACAGTGGACTGTACACTTGCTCAGAACACACAAGAAACATTCAAGCACCGTGACCCTGATTGGAGTCCAACCTGTTTAAGATGCTGACCTCTTTTACCTCTACTTTCAGCCTATCCAAAATACAAAACCAGAACCCTGTACTTCATTGTCTGTTTTCCCATTTTTGTATGCACAGTTTATCAAAAAAACCTTTAACAATAAACATGGATAGACGTGTTGTGCATCAAGTGGACCATTCTTGGACAGTGTACTGTAGTTTCAACAGTATTCACGACTAATTTGTACATATTGTATTTTACCAGGTGGCTAATTGGTACAACGTTATTTGACATTTTTGTAGTTGTAACTCGTAAAATACATATTATTCAGCAAATATTGCATGAATTTGTACAAATGAGGTCAGAAATAGCCACGTTGTAAAATATGTGGGAATTGCCATGAGATCGGGCAAAGTTAAGTATACTTTTGACTTTACAAAGAATAGCTTACGTCAGAGGGAATGTGAATTCCAATGAATTAATCAATAACTAAAGAATAAAATATTTTCGACTCAAACTACAAGTCTTACAGGCCAAAATCACACCAGTTTTACACTTCTATCTATATATAACCTAGCCTAACAAATGAGTCAGGACTGCTTAGAAAACGAAGTGCACTGCACCCCCAGAGGGATCTGTCTATTTTCCCTATCCACTCTTAATTTTCCACGTTTATCTTCCTCATGTTCTCCTTCCCTCTTGCTCATCGAGGTGGGCTGATTCCTTTCCATCTGCATACGCAGTACAAATGCAGCCGCAGCCCACAGAGGTCGATTAATATTAATGGCAGGCCCTCGTGAGGTGTCGGGGTCTAATTAGGAGGATCTTGTTACTGTAACGCGCTCACTGGCCTGCTGGGATGCGAGAGGGTACAGGACACCCACCCACCTCTGCGCCAGCCCCCGCAGCACTGCGCGTTTAGCAGGGCTCTGCATGTTCCAGATCATTAATGCATAAAGCGATCCGCACGCGCTCTGTGCTGGATCAACTCTGCGGAACTTTCCCGCTGTTCCGCTAATTAGACATTCTGCTTCATAGTCGACTCTAGCGCCCTCTACATGGCTGATAAATCCTGGTTGCCTCTGCTACACCGTGACACAACTTGATCTCAAACTTACGGGCTCTACTCAGAAGACTGTTTTATTTGAACGCCTCCACATTGCTGCTCTTCAGCATGAACTTTGTGATTACAGAGCTGCAGCGACCTCCTCCTTTCCTCCCACCGCCTGAGCAAAGCTCCAGGCTCCTGCTGCTAGGAGGGGGTATCTCTCGGCTCCACGCATCGTCCCCTGCCTCGCTAACTCCGGTGGGAATTTTCTTCATGTCCTTGGTCTCTGATGCTATTCCCCACGGTATCCTCCTCTCAGCACCTGCCTTGTCTCTACCTCTCTTCCCTGTTCCTTGTTGTGCATATGCAAAGAGAGGCAGGCGCTCCCCTCAAATGAGCAGGGTCCCTGACAGCCTCATCAATGGCGTTGACAGAATAAGGACGAGGGGATGATGATCTGAGGAAAGCTTGGTGTTGAGGTGCAGCCTCCCCATGGATTCATCAAGCCACCTGACACGCCTTAGCTGTGGCTCCAATTGTGGGAGTTATCCCGGGAGAGCTTTAGCCCTTTATCTGAGTGTCTCCATACCTTCCTAAGTGAATTTACATTTCAAAACAGCAGCTTTTCAATCACGCAGGATCAGTACAGGGTCCCCCTTTATCATTAAGTTTACCATCAGTTAAAGAAGAGACATACTGTACTTGACAGAACTGATCTCATGTTTAAACGTAGGTATTAATACTTTACATTTACAAGCATAAAACTGTTGCTAAAACGTACAATTTAGACATATTTTAACGTAAAAAAACCCCAAAAAACTTTAATCTCTGTTCAGTTTAAGAAAAGTATGACAGACAGATAAATGCAATTACAATCATTTATTTGTTGCACAAATGTCAAAAGCAGTACCAAAAGTAACCCGAATGATGATGTTTTGCAGCCACAGTCCTCTCTGGCTGAATACAGTAGGCTTGTGTAAGGTGCAGAGCAGAATTTATGTTATTATTGCGGAAAATATTGTCCATATTATCTTCCTGATCCTCTCTCAGTGAACTCATGAAGACATAATTCAAATACACATTACCAGAAACACGGCATGTCGGAATCTGTGACGAATAACGGCGAGAGCCAATGAGCGTTCCATTATCCTGCTGTAAAACCTGTCGTATGAAGCGGCAACATTTGAATTTGTGGCTTTGCTGTTTATGGTCACGTCTTCTCTCACTGCTCCAGATAGGGATGCAGATCACAGAATAAAGGCTTGGACTTGGGTGTGTTCCTTGCAGTCATATGGATGCGAAAGAATAGTATTACAATGCAAAGTTTTGTACGTTAAAAAGCTGAAAATGCGTACAAATTGGTAAGTTTAGATGCTGAAATTACTTCAGTATTGTATGTTTTAGTGCCTGTAAAAATTTAAGCAAATGTACGTTTTATAGAACAACATTTTACGTAAAATATATACGAATTATCATGAGATCACGTTGGACAGAAAGGTTGTGGAGTTTAGTGAGAGGACTGTTTTGCTCTTTGATGACTGAGCTGCGTTTCCACTTTCAAATGAGCAAGTCAAATGGTCAAAAGTCTCTGCTGTAGTACCAAAGTGCTAATGACAACCAGTGTGGGGTTTTATCTTCAAACTCCCAAAACATTACAAAAATATGTTGCTGCATATAAGAACCCTAGGGAAAGCTTACAACCTTTCCCAAACTGTCGGCAGTGTCTTTTTGCATGCTAAGGCTGAACTCTGGTGTGTTTCGCTGTATGTCTCAGTATAACAGACAGCCTGTGGGGTGGTGAGAGTTCCCACAGTGGCAGCAGCTTTTATCTGATCATCCTGGCAGCCCCTCGATGAGATTATCAGCTCGGCCATTCATCACTCATGATCTGCCGATCAGCTGATCCTTATCCTCCTGTCGTGCTGTGACGGAAGGCTACATGCTCTCAGCTAAGTGCTCAGTCATCTTTACACTATGTGCTATTTAAACATTACAAAAAGAAGAAGACAGCACAATCATTAGGCTAAATATTAGCACAGGTGCCAGGACAGGTGTGTCTAAAGTCACTCCTATGGGATCTCTATATGTTTAACACTCTCAGCCAGATACATGGATACAGTATAAGTGGAAAAATATTTATATGAACACCTAAATATCAACTACTAGTGGTGAGGTAAAAACTGTAAAATATGTAACATTTCAAGCAACAAATTGAGTATGAAATGTAAATCTACCTTATCTTATCTTCTAAATGGGTTCTTTTTAATCATATTGTGAATAACTAATCAATCCTTATGTTTTTTTTTTTTTTTTTGTAAATTGTCACCTCAGAAATGTTTTGTCAAAATGCTATATCTCTATCTTTCTATAAAATGACAAACTTCTGGTCATGTAAATATAGTCCATCCTAGTCCACTAGAACAGTTAAACACACTTAACTCACACTTAAATGCACTTTGAATGTGACGTATAAATTCACTTCGAACTGGAATCATGGCGGAATATTCAGTGATGTCCACTTCGCAGTGCACATACGTTGGTATAGAACAGGTGACAAGAAAAAAATCTGAAATGCGCACGGACGAGGATTGAGAACCGCTGATCTAGCACAGTGTGTGCGAGACGTTATTTAAATCGTATTCACTTATTTACGGTGCAAATCCGTGAATTAATGTTCCGAAGTGAAGTAAACTTTAATGGACAATGTGTAGGGACCATGTCGATTGGGAACACTGCTCATTCACGGAGCTCTCATCCAATGAGCTGATTATCAGAATCAGGTGCGTTAACAAAGAGAGACATGCAAAATATGCAGAGCAGGGGGGCGTGAGGACCAGGATTGAGAACCACTGCACTAGAACATTAGTCCATCTGCTTCATCATTTAGTCAAATTACTAAACATTTTATTTGCAAAACCCTACAAAATAGAAAAGGCAAAATGTTGTCCCAAAGAGGGATCTAAATCAGTAAAATCTTTTATCAAAGGCCATTTGAATCGTCGAGGTGTAGGTCCATAAAATGTTCATCCAATTTCTGTCAATCAATAGGCTGTCCTACCTACCTGCATGTCAATGTATCAGCATACCCAACACAGTCTCACAACCAATTTGTACGAGGTGCCAAATTTTGGTCGTACAAATTTGTATGAATTAGCCACCTCGTAAAATATGTATTTATATGTATATGTAAAATATGAGTTGCCGTGAGATCAGGTTGGCATACCTCTAGACACGGAGGAGGGTGGGATCTTATGCTTTCAGAACTAGATCGCCTGCCCTACCTGCAACTGGTTCAGCTACAGTACCACTCCAGCTACGACTCTCTGCTTAATTTTGTTGACCCCAAAAGACTTTCTATAGAATGTGAGTCCCGATCCTTGGATATGTGTTTCTAACACTATCGATGCAAAATAACTCATAGAACTCATTATTTACAACTCGTAAGATGGGAATCCTCTGATAGTTGCACCATATAGCAATGGTGCTACTTAGGTGCTACTTAGGCATTGATAGAGCTAAGATAGAAACATACAATTTCAAGTTCAAAGATGTGGCGTAGTATGTCACTTGTTTTTGTCTCAAGATTGTGGTAGTTATGACATGTCGTGAACACTGCTTAAGCAACTACACAAGTATATGTGAAGTAATAATCCGGAAACTAACTATAACAGTTCCCTCATACTAATACTAATTAGAATTTGTTGGCATGTAGTTGTTAAGTTCAGGTATTAAGTAGGATTAGGAATGTAAAATATGGTAATGCTTAATATGTGCTTTATAAGTACTAAGAAAAACATGTTAATAATAGTTATGAATTTAAGCAACTGTTTGATGGTGAAAATTGGTCCCTATACTAAAGTGTTGCTACTACTTTGAGCTAGTAAAATGTGAAGTGGACCATCGACTTTAAAAAGTTACCAAAACAGCTTGTTAATGGAAAAGCTATTAGCTACTGTAACAATATAGTTAGTGGCATCACTGCGTTTGGGCATTCCACAAGCAGACTTAAACAGGAATCAATACAAGTTTGTTACAAATGCACAGAGGAAAGAAAACATCTTTAAATGGAAACTAATCTTTTACACCCTCCTTTTTTTTTGTTAAAATCCATTGTTTTTTCAAAAGAGAACTTGTGTCACTCAAGTGTCACTCAAGCAGAGCAAATTTACATCTATTAATACTAACGCTAGACTGAACGAACTACCAAACACAATACATTAAAGCTACCATATGTGAACTATTTGGAGTGACAGTAACAGTTGACTCAAGTGGTGTGCACTAGGAGAAAAAACAACGACTCTGCACAGCTGGAGACGCGTCAAGCATCATTTGCTTTTTCACATGATTAATTTGATTTTAATATCTCAAATCGAGGGCTGATTAATTTTGATCATATGTTAAAAATGATACACACTCCATTAATTAAAAGTTTTCTTTGAGTTGTTGGTGCGAACTTTCGCCTTGTGGATCAATGTCGACCATGTAAGTTACTTTGTACTGTGTGCACAGTCATGCTCAGTACTGTTTTGAGGCTTCAGGCTGAGAATGTCACTCAGTTTTTCTAAGGGGACATCCATGTAGGATCAAAAGCTGACCTGAGGTGATCTCTGACATTCCCTCCTACTTTAAGGTCTAAATCCAAATTCAAAAGCTAAGGAAACTGGAGCACTGTCAACACTGTAGGTAATCCTTTACTGAAGCTCTCAGTTTTGTCTAGTTTATGATGTTCGATTCTGGCAAGACATATTACAGGCATGCGTGATGACTGACATCCTTATGTAAGAAAGAACAGAAATAACAGGGCAGACTTTAGGGCAGTTTGTTCTTGAAGCCTGAGGCCTGAAGTTTGGGAACGACAAAGTCAGTAAAGAAGTCAGAAAACAAAGCATTAACACATTATTAGCAAATTGTACGATTTTTAAATTAATGAATAAATTTTTATTATGCATACTTACTAGGTTGTTTTGAACTGATTGTATGTGTAATGATTGGAAGCTCAAGTCAGGTGCTTTTTTAAAAATCATCATTAGTCATTTTCAACTACTGTATGGTCGCAAGTATGGAAGCATATGTGTAGCAATATTCAATTTGCAATGCAATATTCAAAATAACAATTCAAAATGGCAATACAATATTCAAAATGGCAATGTATTTCTTATTGAAATTTACATTTTCCATTAACCCACATGGGCAAAAATTGGTGCAAAAGGAAAATAAAAATGAAATTATATTATTTTCATGTCCCATTCGCAACAGTAATCCTAATATGTAAATTGAATACTAATTTGAAGGCTGTATACGTTGCAAAATTAAAATGAAAATGTATAATTGATTTGATATGTGTAACACAATCATTTCTTCAAGGCGGGGATTGGTGGAAGCGTGTTACGTTTAGATCGTTCAAAACATAGCGGCTGGAGACATGAAGTGGAGCGTGAAGAGAGAAATAGTGTTCCTTGTAACTGTTATTTAAAAGTAATGCCTTACATTACAATATTACTGATTCAAAATTGTAATACGTTGCATGACTCGTGTATTACTTTTGAGTTACTTTCACCAAAATAACTATAGAGAGAGTGACGTCAGCGCAGCTGAAGAGTTCTGCATTCAAACACACGCAATAAGCCTATAAAGCTTGTCACAGCATCAGCAATAGTATCAATAGTGTTTTCTGAGTCTGTGTCACAAAGATAAATTTCCTGACTCGCCATCTCCTCTGATGCACCTTAAGTCATCTTTATGGATTAAATTATAATGAAAGATGTTTTCGATTTTTTATTTTATTTTGTTAAGTGGTCATTTAAAGCTTTTTTAATTCATGTCTTTTTTCGCTGTTTTTTTTATTTTTTGTGCGTGGACACACAAATAAAAGTAGACCCTTAACAGTTCTGAATGAGTTATTACTCTTACCTTTAGCCTATCAGAAAAAAATTGTGGTCTGTGTGTGACCCAAATGCTCAGTTATAAATAAAAAAAAAAGCTATCAAATTCTGTTAATTAAGATTTGTTGGGTGAAATCACACTGGATGTATCTCTTTTTATTAAGGCACAATTGTGTCTGCTGTGATATTTTCTAGTCTTATGGACTACATCAACTTTGAAATTTACTTTAGTCATTGTCACACATGGTTTGTAGTTTCATTAGTTGTATTCTGTGTCACTTTATTTCAATGCTGTCTCTGTCACAGTGTCTGGTTTAGGCAGACAAAAGGATGAAGATGAAGAATACACAGGAAATGTATTAAAAGAAGAAAGCCCTTAACCAAACTTAGCATAGCTTTAAAAACAACCAACTATGAGAACTGATAACACAAGACTGATGAATACAGAAGCAAACTAAGATAATGAACGTCACACAGCTGGACAGAATAACAAAATTATGTCAATTATCATGGCAACTAAGAACAGAGGGGGACTAGAACAAAGGAGAATGAATAGAGACAAAATAAAAGTCCTTGAGAGTAAAAATTAAGATTGATACTGATAAAGTGTGCCACATGGAGGCTTTTATTGTTTCTGTGCTGGATAATTATTAAAAGGAAAAGCTTCATAGTCACACAACTTGTCGTTTGTTGGGAAAGAAAGCATTAATATTACTAGAATATTAGCCATTTATTAGTACTAATTAAACACATTTTAATGCCTAATGACTTTATTCTACATCCCTAATCATACCCAATATCTAAACTTAACAACTACTTTACTAATTTAATCAATCAATCAATCAATCAATCAATCAATCAATCAATCGTTTTATTTTATATAGGGCTTTTAACAATACAGATTGTAGCAAATAATAATCGATAATCACTGGTGTCCCCAACTAAGCAAGCCAGAGGCGAAAGTGGCAAGGAACCAAAACCCCATCCATGAGAGAATTGGGAAAAAACCTTGGGAGAAACCGGGCTTAGTTAGGGCCAGTTCTCCTCTGGCCAGACGCCCACAACCTAAATCCAGTTCAATATGAAGCACGTCAGGCACATGTCAGATTGTGCAAAGGACTTCAAGTGAATATATATATATATATATATATAATTATTTATAAGCAGCAAATTAGATACACCCGATACTAGATACTAATACGCCCTTATAGGTCGTTTGCATATAGCGGCGACATACAACATATTAAGGCCACTTAATATACAGTGGGACCGTGATATTGACAATACGTTTGGATCAAATAAAAGCAGCCTTAGTGAGCAAAAGAGACTTCCTCAAAGAACTACCTTTTTCAAAGAGTACAGCTTGACTGTAGTTTAACTACTTGAATAATGAGCAGCATTCCACATTAAATAGCTTGTATAGGTTGAATGAATTTTGTGTAACTTTCTGAAAAGCTTTGTGGACATATAGACTCATTGCATCGCTACAGTTTTTTACTTTAATTACCACTGACCTTGAGATATCTCTGACGAGAACTTCAAACATATACAATTAAGGCAGCTTTGGATAGACATACAAAAAGGCCTCAAGGTCAAGTGGAATGCAACATTGCTGAAAGCAGCGCCGTTTTCTTGGCATCTTCGGCAGATGGGTTGATTTCCTACATCATTAATTGCTGAATAGATTGCCTGTTGAATTCTTAATATGCTGCCAGTGTGTGTTTGTCATTACAAGGTTGGCAGAGAGCAAACTGGTCAGCCTTCAGTCAGTTGGCCTTGGTTTACCATCAGTGAAGCAAAAGACAAAGCTTTTTCAATGCTTGTTTTCAACACCTGGCAGCCCTTTTGGCCCTTTTAAACAGCCTTCGTAATTGTAGAGATGGTAATGAATGAAGTGGCATGCACGTGTATTGGTCTTTAAAAATGTTTTGTCCATCCAACAAGCACCGTTTAACCAAAGACCCTGATTTGAGTTTACCTGTAGGAGTCGGAACGTTTCAGAATCCATTTTAATGCATAAGTAGGGGGCTTTTGGTTTAATTCATATTCAGTGACTTTGCATGTTTTAAGCTCTATGCAAATATTATTGGATTTTCAAAGGATTTGATGGATTTTCTCTGGATTTCCTCACACAAATGTTGGCAAAAAATAGAGTGAAATATCTGCCTCTTTGTGAGGAAGATTTGCATGCATGAAATATTTTAATGAAAGCTTCCCCCAGTCCTCACAGGAGAATAGGATTTGATTTCAAAATATCATCATTTTGGGGGGCTGGGCGTCATATACAGAGGGGCCTGTGTGCCACCATACTTTCAAAACACATTAAACACTAACCTTTAGCACCTTTAGCACATTTTCCTGTTATTTACACAGAATAGAGGCCCATAGCAAAGACTTAAAACACAGTGCAAAATAATTATCAAAACACAGTAGAAAGTATCACAACGTAACTTTAATACCTTTAATAATGGATATACAATAATATTCATAATAAAAGCTTTGTCTAAACACATTTATTAAATGTCAAGACATGCTTAACTTTTGCTCTAAACACCAAACATCACCTTCTTTTTTTCTTTTCTTTTTTTTTTACATTTACTGTTATTATTTTATGTTTTCATGTGTAACGGGGCAGGAGTGGCATTTTAATAATCATATCTATAATTATAATTAATGGATTATTATTTCATTATTAAGATCCTGTCATTTGATTTATGTTATTTGTGTTCTGTTAAATTGTAAAAATGCATACATTTACACTGAATACTTGATATAGTATTATACGTTATTGAAACCTAAAACAGATGACCTTGTAGAATAGATAGTATGAACCTATGATGCAGTGAAGAAAGACAGAAATGGTAGCGATTCATCTGCACATGCACAGCTCTAATTTACTCTGGTTATTTCTGCATGATTGTGAGACATCACCTCTCATTTAGGATTACATTCATATGCATTCCATGTAAAGACACAATAACAACAAAAGCAAGTCCACCAAAGAAAAAAGAAAAGGCATTATATATAAAAAAAGAGGATTCTATAGATAGGCCTATATGAGCCATAGTGAGAACTAACTGCTTTCTTTCTGTCAGAATAAGAGACAGTAGAGCCAGTGCAAAGACTGTCAGACAGGGATATATTTGACATTTTACTTTATATATTTTCTCAATTTTAGTCATGAAGTAGTAAAAGTTGAAAGTAAGAGTATCACTTTATTTTAAGGTGTCCATAATACAGAGTAATTACCTAGTAAGTACTTAGTAGTAGCAGTTTGTAATTATGCATATGTAATAGGCTGCTACTGTTACACATTTGTAACAGACCAGAGTCTGTTACACAGCTACTTATGTAACCAAGGTTGTCACATATGTGTTGCAGACTTTATACAATGTTATTATAAATTCAAGTACACAGACAAAAACTACTTAAAAAAAGTGTATCAAGATTGTACTTAAGCGTAAGTAGCTAACAGACTCAGCCTGTAAAATATGTCTAATCTGTCTGTTACATCTACTTAATTAAAAACTGTAATTACAGGCTGTTCCATAACTTATGTTACATCATATTACATCATATTATGTTATGTTATAACATTTTATTTAATGTAAGTACAATGGCTACAACTCAGAACCTAATCGTGTTTACTCTATATTACGGCACCTTAAAATGAAGTGGTACCATAAAGGGGTACCATAAAGGGTTACCCAAGTTGTTTATCTTTTTTTCTTTCATTAAGTAAGTTGCATAAAATCGTAGATTGGTCTTATTTGAAAAAAAAACCAACAAAAAAAAACTTATAGTTACGCAACTGGCCATGCCTTCACACTGAAAGACAGGATCAGCTTTTACTGGCCATTGACAGTTTCATCTACATTATAATGTTGTACGTTGGGGCTGTAGAGATATGTGTTTTGAGGACAGACACTGTGTGAGAGATAGAAGACTCTGTTTAGACATGACCCATGAACATAAGAGCCAGACTGCCTGCAGTGTCCCAAACACAACGCATTCTTTGGGTTCACCTGTCTGTAGTAAAGAATGTCAGACAGGACTAACACACCTTCATTTCAGCCCTCACACTGCAATAAAGTCACTCACCAGAGATTGAAAAGTTGATCAAATGAAGAACAAAGAGTTGGAAAGAGTTTAGAAAGAAGATCTCATCTGAATCATGCTGAAAGTGCCAAGTGAAGACATACACAGTGACACACAGAGAGAGAAATCTAGGACCAGCGTTACAGTATATTTATTACTAAATAATGTAAAATGTTTACAAAAAGATTATAAAGTGGAAAAGCAAAATTAAAATAAGATAGACAATATAAATTAATGTTGCAGTATGTTTAATTTTATTACAATGTAATTACAATGTAATACCAACAAACACGTTTAATACATATTTTTGGGATCTGAATTAATTAAATTATGCACAGTTTTTATTGTTATTGTAATTATGACAACATAAAACATGCAAAACAAGTACTTTTATTTACATCAATGGTTTTCAGAGTGTTTTGAAAACCACTGTTACAAAAGAAGTTATTAAATAAATACAAAATTTTACATGTAAATTGTTGTTTTTTCTTTCATGCCAAAAATAATTTAGATATTACGTAAAGATCATGTTCCATAAAAAATATTTTGTACAAATCCCACTATAAATATAATTACATTTTTGTTTAGAAATATGAATTGCTAAGAACTTAATTCGCTCAACTTTAAAGGCAATTTACTTTATTTTATTTTATTATTTATTTATTTGTTTGTTTCTCAGAATCCAGATTTTTAAATAGTCGTATCTACGACAAATACTAACCCTAATGACCACCTTATATTTGGTCAAGTGTGTACTGACCACAGTTTTCATAATGTGATTCAGATGGCTTATTTTTGACTAGGATCCTGTCATTTGATTTGTGTTATTTGTATTCTGTTAAATTGTAAAACTGCATACATTTACACTGAATACTTGATATAGTATTATACGTTATTGACACCTAAAACAGATGACCTTGTAGAATAGATAGTATGAACCTGTGATGCAGTGAAGAAAGAAAGAAATGGTAGCGATTCATCTGCACATGCACAGCTCTAATTTACTCTGGTTATTTCTGCATGATTGTGAGACATCACCTCTCATTTAGGATTACATTCATATGCATTCCATGTACATACACAATAACAACAAAAGCAAGTCCACCAAAGAAAAAAGAAAAGGCATTATGAAAAAAAAAAAAGATTCTATAGATAGGCCTATATGAGCCATGGTGAGAACTAAACTGCTTTCTTCCTGTCAGAATAAGAGACAGTAGAGCCGATGCAAAGACTGTCAGACAGGGATATATTTGACATTTTTCTGTATATATTTTCTCATTTTAGTCATGAAGTAGTAAAAGTTGAAAGCTTCATCCAGGGCTGGTAGCATATGAATGCTTATAATAGTCTTACAAATAAGAGTATCACTTTATTTTAAGGTGTCCATAATACAGAGTAAGTACTTAGTAGTAGCCAAGGTACTTAGTAAACAAAATGGACTTACCATGTAACTTAGTTAAAGCACAGTATTTATTATTTTCAGGTGAATTAACCTGCAATTGACATACTGTAGTTGTGTCTGCATTCTAGGCTAGGGTGAAAGAGTACTAACAATAAAAAACAACACCTTTAAGCTCTTGTAATCTAATAAAACAATATTATCATTCCAACAAAGTTGCAATGTAACATTATTAAAGGCCATCTGAATCCATCTTGAAGTTGTGCAGAATCTTTCTCTGTAAAGAGCTCTCTGTGAAAAGAAAAGTCATTGTGTTGAGTTGAAGTGTGTTTACCCTCTTCTAAAGAGAGCATCTCAAACAGCCTGAGTTGTGTTTTCATGTCTCCAGAAGTGGAGGTGAACTGTGAGAATAATGTGCTCAGTCATGAGAAGCACAGGTTGTTAAAGTAAGATGATGGTTTGGATGAGGTGTGAGTGTGATATGGTGAAAAGAGTGAGAAGAATGCTAAGGAAACATTCTTGCAGCTTGTAAAGAATTGCAATTTCACAATAGTAGCTACACAACCGATGAGGGTCACTACAGCAAGGAAATCTTCTAACACCACAACACACAGTTTAGTAGAACGCTACAGTTTAGTCTGTTTTTGCTTCTCACAAAGAGGACTTTGTAGGACAAGACTTTGTCACTAATAAGTCAAAAATTGAAGAACATGAATACAGGTAATGGCAGGAAAATTTTTTGAGAGTTTATTGTATCCCGCAATGCTTTCTGCTCAGTATTTTCAGCATGAAGCAAACTCAACCAGTATCTTTTTATTATTATTATTTATTATTCAAACCGACAAATACATACATACAAAAAAAAAAAAAAAAAAAAAATCTAAATTAGATTAAAAATGCTTATTTTGTGAAATGTCAAATTTGAAACAATTACATATTGCATGCAACGCATCATTAAAAATACACAGTAGGCAGGATGCAGTACACTAATATTAATTGTAAACCTATCTATCTATCTTATGTAAGTAATAAGGTACGAGAGACTGAGCTGTGTTCACGTTGTACTGTACCTGCAACTATTTCAGCCATGATTTACTCACAATACAGCACTGCCTCAAGTATTGCTTTTATACCCGTTTTAAGTATTAAAACCAAAAATATATGTACTGAAATGTTACTTTTTGGAAGCAAGTTTGTTAAATGCTGTCCTTCTGCCAAAAAATAATCCCTGACAGCAACAGTAAACGGCAAAAATGTACCAAACATGCCTTTCATCTAATGGAGTTTAATGTACTATTAAGAAATACACAGTGTATACTAAGCAATATGCAGTACACCAGTATTCTGACCCAACTTTTTTTCTTATTGTTGTTAAAAAAGCAGTATGCAGTGTAATACCCAGATCATCTATATTTGCCAAAATTTGTGACATACAAGTGCACACTACATGATACATTAAACCCCAAAATTCAGTGTGTTTATTTCAAACTGACCTTTCATATCCAGTCTGACAAATGAAATAAAAGCAATACCAGCCATAATCTTTTTTATTTATAATTTGATCAGACTGTCAAAAGATAATTTTCTTAACCAAAATTTCAATGCAAATTTATTGAATTAAAAAATAATATCCAATCTGACCAAATTGACAAACTGACAGCTGGAGGTTGTGTGGCAGCAACATACTGTAGCATACTTCTATTTAAAAAGGACTATCATTTAATGAATCATGTACTACTTTTCTTTTTAAGTAGACAGTATACAGTAAGTTTTATGTACTATGTAGATATTTTTTAGACCAAACAATCATTTCTTTCTTTCGTTCATTCTGTCTGTATCTCTGCTCTGTCTGTCTTTCTTTCTTTTTTTCTTTCTTTCTGTCTCTTAGTTTGCTAAGTGCCTTTTCCCCCTTCCTTTGTGCTGTCAGTCTGTCTTTGAATCAAAAGTCTTCACTCAGGCTGTGGTTATTTACAACTGGCAAATCTGCATTTCTCATATAGATCTGTCTGCCACTGATTTTAATATCAGTGATGTTTCCCACGACACCTTTTGTTTTATTATGCATTATGAATTTCTCCTTCTCGCCCTTCATCTTCTCAAATCCCTATCCCCACGCCGAGGATTATGAGGCCAACTATTTTATCAGGAGGGGCGAGATTTATCATTTCAATCTCATTTCAATAAATAAAATAATCTCTCTTCTCTTAGAAGTGACAGCAGCTAATGCTATTTTGTCATCGTTAGACTGAAACTTTGCAGACAGAGGCTGAGCGATTTTTAGAGCCGTGGCTTAACTTTGATCTTGGCGACCATCATGCACATGTGCTGCTCTGATGCCGTTAAAATGCATTGCAAACAAATTCACTTCGCAAAGCGCGTCAGACTTTTGTACATTTAGTTGATTCTAATGGTCCGTGGCAAATCACCACAATAAAAGGTGATATGATGACCTTGTTTCAATGCTTGTTCCCTTAATGGTCTTCCATGCATGTGCATGTATTCTGTTATCTCCCTGTCGGAGCGGCTTCACAAAAACGAAGCTGTCAAATCCACTGCTCGCGAACGCATTGAGAAACAAGGCCGACCATCAAAACGCCATTTTTTATTTTAATTGCTATCTCCTTTCCTCCCATTTCTTCGTTTTTCACCCCCAGAGCAAATCAAGGAAAAACGGGGGGAAAGCTGACAGGAAAACAATTGCGTTTCAAATTGAAGTCCCAGCAGAGTATGTTCAGTTCCTTAACCTGACATCCGTTTTTCCCACACACATCCTGTAAAAAAAGAAAGACAGACAGCGAGAGAGAGAGTAAGAGCTACAAAAAAAAAGAAAGAAAGAAAAAACAACAAAAAAAGACAGACGTCTCTAAGAAATAGGGACCGTCCTTTTGAATATGTGTTTTCTGTTTATCATTAGCTGACTGGGTGCTTCATCATTCTGTGAAAATCCCTATCTGCTGAACATAAGGCTGCGAGACAGCAGGGAATCAATCTTTTGTGCTTGGGCAGATAAACACAGGACGCAATCAGGGGGGAGACGGAGGCATGAAGCCGGGCGCAGGACTCACGCCGCTGGTGATGGATGGAGGAAGTAAAAGTGTCAGGATGGCATTATGCAAATAGGGGAGGCATCCGAGCATCGCCCTGGTGATTATGGGAGATGGGGAGAGCAGCCCGTGGTCCCCCTGGCATCGCTACTGCCCGCGCTTGCTTCCTCACTTTCTTTTTCCCTCCTTTACTCATTAGCTGTGCTTTTATTGCTCTTTTTAACAGGCTCTGTCATTGTTTGTCAGTAAGAGCTGCCACGGGATCACAGAACAATATGGATTATTGGCTTACGGCCGGATGGGTCTCACCAAGCACTTGAAGTTGACACCAGCACTTTGTGTCTCAGGTAGGTCAGAGTTCAGGTTGCCATTAAGACACCATTATAATGTGGACAAAAGCGATAATAGATAAAAGGCCCAGCTTCACAGACAAGGTTTAGGTTAAGCCATTAGGCCATAGAAGCTATTGCATTCAAATAGCTTCTATAAATTTTTATTAAAAAAAACATTACTGGTGTGCCTGTTGTTTATTTATGTTGGCCTGACATCGTAAATTGAGGCCAAAATTTAGTAACAGTAACTTATCTTAAACTTTTATTCTGTGACCACCAATCTTGCTAATATGCTATATCTTTTAACTTTCATTAAATGGACTTCATCCAGATCTTCATCCATTCTCTGAAGCAAAGCTTTGTAACACACTTACAGTTTGCTGGAAATGACCTGAAACATACACACTTCCTATATAAACATGTTAGCAACATGTTAAACCATGCTAGCAATCTGCTAAAACACTTATATGTATTTACATAGATTCCTTAAACCATCCACCATAAATCTCAAAAGTTTATTCCATTTCTTTGAGAATTTAAACCTTGACCATTTTCAAACAGAGGCTGTGTTAAAAGCAATGTGTTAAAAATGCTATCAATGTGCTAAAACATGACAAAAACATAAGCTCCATATTAAATGGTTAATGTGCTAACGCACAACATGCTACAACATGCTAGCAATGTGCTAAAACATTGTAGCAACTTTTTTTTAAAGCTTTATAAAGACAGCATCAAAGTTTTGTTATCTAGTTTGTTATATTACAAAATGAGGGACCTTGTCTGTTGAAAAAAACAGCGTATGCTTGTTTTGAAGCATGGTTGCAGGCTTGAGATGGTTTAAACTGGTCCTTAGCTGGTCATGTGCTGGTCCTAAACTCTCCCTCCTGCTCAGGACCAACTGAGAACCAGAACATTACCAGCTAAGGACCAGGTAATGACCAACCAAGGACCAGCTTAAACCTTTTCAAACCAACATCGAACCTTTAAAACTAACTGGCATATGCTTTTTTTTCAACTGAATTCACCAGCTCAGCAACTGCAATTGACATGAAAAGAAATGTTAATATATACTGTACCTATATATCAGTGGCGGCTACTGGTCTGTCAAATAGGGGAAGCTCATTTTCGCCCTACATAATAAAATTGTCTATTTATCTAGTTTCACCCGC
>JAUCMU010000043.1:2784959-2801564 GCA_032275025.1 Enteromius treurensis
TGACAACCAGGTACTATTGTGGAGGTACAGGTACAACTTTTACACAGTGGAAAACCAAACAGAGCCGAGTCGAGCTGAGCCGAGCCGAGTCGAGTCGAGCCGAGGCGAGCTGGTACTGTGTAGTGGAAAAGCGCCATTAGTGGGCACGACCGCAATGCATATACAGGTTTTCGCTGAGCAGCCAAGCCGGCATCAGTGCGACCCTAGAGTCGTGGCAGGTGAAAGTGTAACATCTCCATTCCCTCCTTCAGGGAACGTGGGTTACGTTTGTAACCTAGACGTTACCCTTTCAGTCTAATCACTTCGATGTTACATATGGGAACACCCATGGAGCAGGGCACGACGCGGAGACGCGGAGACCCCCCCTGCCAACTGGCGAGACTTTTTTAAGCTTTTCAAGTTCGTCAGCAGAGGAATCTGCACGCAACTTTCCCAACCCTCTGTGGCCCAAGAAGGGGGGCAGACAGAGTTGCTTTCAGTGGTGCTGAAGCAGGTGGTTGAGGGCGGAGCACATGAAAATAGCACAAGTTTTTACATGTGGAATAAAGAATACAATATATTGGTAAGATTATGGATAAAATTGAAGGGAAACACAGCCTTTTAACTGACTGTGGAGATTTTTTGCCACAATCACAGGGTGAAGGAGACCCATAGGAAGCACAGCCAGAACTACTTCGCTCTAGTCTGACTGCGGGGGAGGGAGGACTCAGGTTACGCACAGTTAAGGAAACACTGAGAATTTTAGCACACAGATCCCGTAGGAGTGGCGCAGCAAGCCTGCACCAGCCGGTTCTCTCGCTCACCTGCTGTCCTGATCAAGGACGCGAGAAGACACGGCCTCTACCCGGAGGTCGTAAAACCTGGCAAAGGTGTTGGGTGTCGCCCAGCCCGCAACCCTACAGATATCTGCTAGAGAGGCGCATAGGACGAGCTGACACTCCTTGTTGAGTGAGCTCTCAGTCCTAAGGGGCAAGGCTCTCCCTGGTATAAATAAGCCAGGGAGATGGCTTCTACCACCCAATGAGCCAACCTCTATTTGGTGACAGCATTCCCTTTCTGCTATCCACCGAAGCAAATAAAGAGCTGCTGAGAGCGTCTGAAGCTCTGAGTACAGTCAGTGTAGAGGTGCAGCGTGCGTACAGGACACAATAACTCTAAGGCTGGGTCTGCCTCCTGCGGTGAAAGGAGCTAACCGCAGGCCATTCAAGGTGACGGCTAGGTCCCAAGAGGGTAAGAGGTGTGGTCTCAGGGGATTAACCCAACGCCCACCACTAAGGAATCGAACGATGAGCTGATGCTTCCCGAGGGATGCGCCCTCCACTGCGTCGTGATATGCGTCTATGGCAACGACATACACTTTAAGAGTTGAAGGGGACAGCCTACGCTCCAACTTCTCTTGCACGAAGGAAAGCACCACTGCGATCGTGCATCTCTGTGGATCCTCTCCACGGGAGGAGCACCGTTCGACCAACAGACCCCATCTCTGAGCGTAAGCCTGTCTTGTAGAGGGAGCTCGTGCTAGAGAGATGGTATCTACGACAGTGCTGGAGAGGCTGGAGAAGTCTGCCGCGCCCCGTCCAGGAGCCAAACGTGCAGGTTCCAGAGATCGGGATGTGGGTGCCATATGGTGCCCAACCCCTGAGAAAGAAGGTCCTTCCTCCAGGGGATTTTCCAGGGAGGGGCTGCCGCCAGGAACGCAAGGTCTGTAAACCAAGTCTGGGAGGGCCACCAGCAGGACTTGTTCCTCGTCCTCCCTGATCTTGCACAGTGTCTGTGCAAGGAGGCTCACTGGGGGAAAGGCGTACTTGAGCCCCGGAGGCCAGCTGCATGCCAGTGCATCCCTGCCGAGCGCCCTGAGAGAAGCGAGGGGCGAAGAGCCTGGGCGCAGTCGTGATAAGTAAGGGGCTCACCACGATCTGGTAAGCTCTTTGTGCACCTCCGGGAAGAATGGCACTGGGAGAGAGCGCGGCGGGGCCGCATCCCTGGCTCCCAGGAACCAATCATCCAGCCGCGAAGGGTCAGCTAAAGGCACACTCAGTACCTCCAGACCGATTCCTACTGCAGCGCGAAGGAGCAGAGCCAACAGTTCGGTATCTGCCGTGGACGGGGCAGACACCGCTCCCGAAGCGGTTCCAGCCTCACCATCTGACTCTGATGCTGCCGAAGACATCTCAGGGAAGATCTAACGCGGCAACTTCGTGCACTCAGAGGTCTTTTGCTCACTGGATGTGCAAGATGACTGGCACCCAAGCCTTTAAAAAGGCTACCAGCCCGCAGGATTCGCTGACAGCCGCCCAGATAAAATGCTGTCAGACGAGAGAGCAGGAAAGCAGGAACTCTTAAAATCAGGACTCTTCCTTGATTGTTCTCCAGAACTCGCAGAGGGGGTCTCCTGCAGCAGCTCAGAATGGCGAAGGCTCTGAAGCGAAAATTTGCATGTGCACTCCGCTTGTGCCCTCTTATACTCACACAGTCACGAGGTGCACCTGAGCACAATCAAGTGCACGGCAATTTTCAATGGCTTTTTGTACAAAGCTCAAAGGCAATTGTTCTCTGGTGAGTTCCCATATGTAACGTCGAAGTGATTCGACTGAAAGGGTAACCAGTAAAATAACACTGAAAGTGTATTGTACACATTATAGTATTTATTACACTTTGTTTAAATGAATGCTGTACAGCATACTACACCATTAACTGGTGAACTGATAAACTGTAATATATACTGTAGCATACTTTAGTTTTTACTGTGGTAAACTGTAGTGTATTGTAGAATAGCATTGATTCTGATTCTGTGTTTTAGTCACAATAAAGCATATATAACCATGGTTCTGTGTATCACTGCACAACACCCTTAGCAAAATAAACAGTACCTTCTTATTAAATCCCACCAAACAGATGCTACCTGGTGTGATCATGACTTTAACCAAAACTAGGCTCGTGAGACCTAGACTTGACCTTTTGACATATGAACTTGAAAGATCAGAGATAATTGTCCTTTTAAAAGCCATGAGTTCACCTGTCCTTAATGGCACCTGTCTCCTTTAAATCCCTGACACGTTGCTACTCGTCCCAAGGGTTTCCAGTCTGCTGTTTCACACCTCTGCAGAATGTAGCCAGTACTAAATAAATGCTAGAGTTTCATTGCCAGTCACTCAGTGGAGTGACCATATCACCTAACTGAGAGTGCAAACATCTCGGTCATCATCATAGTGAGAAGTGAAAGCATGTCTTCCTCAATGGTCCTTCATTCTGAGATGTGACACCTTATCTCCAGAGATGACAAAGAAACACACAAGATGAGTCGGACTGGGAAACTGACAGTAATAGATGAGCTCAGATAACAAGCAGAGATGGGAAGATCTGGGTTATTTTGTATTTTATGTACCATCTGAGGTAAAAAAAAACAACAACACATTGTTGGTGTGAATTATATAAAGTATACCCAGAGTGTATTTGGCAGCCAAAAAGTCAAGATGCTTAATCAGTCAAAGTTCAGAGGGATCAAACTGTGGTTAAAAGTGGGTTCTGAGGGGTCAGTGAAAAGTTCTTAGCAAAGTCTTAGTAAGCAAACTTATATATAATTATTTGATATTTTTATTTTATGTAATATAAAAAAGTTAAACAATGTAAGTTACTAAAATATAAATTCAGAATATACTTACTATAAATGTATTGTTTTATTAATGAATTGCAACTATTATTGCAAGTTGTTTGTTTATTGAAGAGGTTGGGCAGTATAACATCAATCCCACTTTATATTAGGTAGCCTTAACTACATTTAAATTAATCCTTTGATACAATGCATTTATTGTGAACATACATTTTTACATACCTTTACTTTTTTTTTTTTTTTAAATACCTTTATGTAATTACATCTGTAATTAATTTCTGTTATTACATTTATAACTACATTGTTGACACGTCCCTTACACCTTAATTGACCCTTAAACCTACCCATAACCACTAAACCTGTCTCTAATCTCAAGAGTAGCAAAAATTCGCAATCCAATATGAACATAATAAGTACATTGTACAAATTTTTCACAGTTTTTTTTTTCTATTGCTACTGTACATACATATAAAAGTACAGTAATGGTGGGTGAAAAAAAAAGAATCATACTCATTGTTATACAATAATATTTTAAATGCATATACAGTATTCTATAACTAAGAATTTCAGTAATTATCACCACTCCTGCAGTTTACTTTCACAACTCATTGAACTTGTTTAGTTTCAGGGCGTAATACTTTACATTCATTTAATTTAGTTGACATTAGCTATTGATTTTGATATCATGACCTAACAATAAACAGTACATCAGCTGTATTCATAAATATTGGACAATGTAAATGTTTTGCAAGATTATTATTTTTTTTAACTAGTCAACTGCTAGTTAATAAACTATGAATGGGAATGCATTAGGTAACATTATCCTAGATTAATAAATGTTATGGAAGTGTTGGTCCCATTTTATATTAGGTGCCCTTACCTCCTCTGTACTCACATCAAAAATAATTTCATGCACATATTTTTAAAATACAAGTAAAAACATGTATGTACATGATACAGTAAGTGCATTACATTAAACAATTAATTAAAATGAAAGTAAATAGTAGTTAAGGCCATCTAATATAAAGTTGGACCATAACGTTTATTGTAAGATTATGATAATTAGCTAATTAAATTGTATAACAAATCTTATTGTAAAGTGCTGTCCAGTTTTGTCTTGTGACACACGGATTTGAGATATCTCCAGTGTATGCAGTGCACTTACAAAATGCCTTATTTCATTGAACGTTTTGTTTTCATTTGATTATAAAAATATATTTTGCAGTTTTAGTTTGCTATATTTTCACATTAGAATGGCCACGGTCATTTATCATTGTGTCATTGGTTTTCACTTATTTTTAGCTGCACAAAACACTCATTATGCCACTTTAAATGGTATTTTTTACTATATCATTTGAATGCATTGTCTTAATTATAAACATATCACCCTGAATGAATATGATTATGACTACCTTTCGGTCACGAGCCAAGGTCCATAACTACTTCCACAGTTATAACACAGCCCATGTAAAGCTAACGCATGATTGTAAATGCAGAGCGAGGGCAACAGTCAAACACCAGGTCAGCAGAACAAATTAAACACACTTGAGGACAGCTTGAGTAAGCCTCAGCTCTGGCTGCCGGTGGGCATGAGGCTCGACCACTGCTCTTCCCTCGTTAGGCTAAACCTTCCTAATGTATTCCCAGAATTATAGACATTAATCACACAGAAAAGAGATTTTGACAGTGTGATGTAAGCAATCAGCAGTGACGGTGATAACTGTGACAATAATTACGTGACGCCTGCTGCATTCATCATGGTCAGCTACGGTTACTTAAACTCTCACACGATAAATTAAGGATGGTTTGGTGGGTGAGTGGGCGTTCCCATTAAAAGCACATGTCTGTCAATTCATCTAACCCCTAAAAAAAAAAACATAATTACTCTAAAATATAAATGCATACATGTTTTAATCAGTCATTAAGTAGTCAGCAGTATTTTTAATGTTCGGGGCCTATTGTTTTCAGTCTATTATTTGTCTGAGGATCAGATGTCTGTGCTCTTGTCCTTTGGCTTGACTGGCAGCTCTTGAGCACTTCCTCTAGGTTAATGGCTGTGTAAATAGTCTCAGGCTTTCACCTTTTGACCTCTGAGTATGTGATCGGGTTTGTCTAACTAAATGTAACCCCTTGCTACCTTTGCTAAGTCAGCTGTAGCATCATAGAACTGAACAAGTGCACAAAGGACAACATTTTCACCCACATGACAAAAGTGATGAACTTTATACAGTTATTGAACTGATTTGAGTCAACTGTCATCTGACTTAACCTAAATAATAGCACTACTGTTTGAATTTGTTTCATATTTGAAGCATCATTGATTATTTTTCTGTTTATGAAGCACTTTGAATCGCAGTCCCACTTTGTATTAGGTGGCCCTAACTACTATGAACATAAATAAATGAAATATATAAATACAATTTACTTATTGATTTTATTGCAAAACACTTCTGCTTCTATTGAGATGGGATATGGGTAAGGTTAGGGACAGGTTTGGTGATATGGGTAGGGGTGGGTTAAGTTGTAAGGGATGGGCCAAGAGTGTACTTAGTGTATGTACAGAAATTAATTACAGATCTTATTTCATGCAGGGATTTTTCAAGCATAAGTACAATGCAAAAACAATGACATGCATTGTATCAAATAGTTTATTTAAATGTAAGTACGTAGTAAGAACCACCTAATTAATTAATAATAACTTGTTGCATGTAATGCGATTATGCAGTTTAATTACAAAATAAATGTAACTGTAATCTATTATTCAAAATTTTAAAGTCTGCATGCTTGCCCTAAAAAGAATGTCAGTGTATACAATGTAAGAATGTATACAAGTGCAGATAGACTTGGTACACTTGAATTGCAGAAGGTTAGTAATAAATAATAATAATTAAAAATAATAATAATAAAAATTGTATAAATATCAAGTATGAAGTGTCAAATTGCTTCTTAAATTGTAGCAATACCAAATTCAAACAAACAAGAAAACAAATTTTCTCCAGCACAGATTTTGGGCATCAATTTATACTACCCACTGTACAGTAAATATTTCACTAAACCTGACTCAAAGTTTGAGCAAAAGCTATACAATGTTTGAAACTTTGTATTATTAGCACATTTTGTGTCATTGCCTTCTTAAGTTGAATTGCTTTGTTGCATTCTTCGTTTATAAGTTGCTTTGGATAAAGGAGTCTGCTAACTGGATAAAGGTAAAATGTAAATATGTATGACATAAAAGCAAAATTGCAATTGTTACTTGCTTCTGTGAGCTCATTTGTGGAGTGTTGTGTTTTACTGTTTAATCTGAATGGCAAATGCAGAGTTTACTACCTAAGAATGATCCTTATACGATGCAAACCTTAACATACGCCTGTTATGAGCTTCAAATTCATCAGGTATGGTATAAAAAAATAAAAGTAAAAGGTCTTTTGTGCAAAGAACTGACAAAAATGTATCTTTCTTAATTGATCATCCGTTCATGTAATAATAATTTGTGTGAAAATGAGTTTTTTAGTGCTTTACCACCATTAACTGCAGCAAAGTGTATGTATTGTTACGATTTTAGAGTATTGCAAAATTGAAAGCAGTCGCATTTTTCCAGTGAGACCAGGTTGAACATTTTCTATGAACACGAAAGCCTTCCGTGTTTCAAACCAGGCCTTAGTTGGCATTCCTTTTGAGACTGACAATACAAATAAAAGTTAACAGCAAAATAATGAAGTCTTTTAACCAAGAAGAGTTTCTCATTAAAAAGGGCAGCACAAAAGAACCCAAAAAGTATTACTCATAGGGGCTAATTAAATAATTCTACTTTCACATATCAGTCCCTTGCTTATTGTTATGCGGTTGCACGAACCTCCTTTTGAAAAGTTACTGAAATTATCATTAAAACAGCAAGACTCCACTGTTTTGTTCTTTTTATAGCGTAACTTTGTGATTTCCCCGCTCCTGGTGGAATCTCGCCGTGTCTCCAGAGAACCTCTGCTGCTCCACTTACCAGGAAACTCTTTCTAGAAAGAACCCCATGTAGCCAGTTATTATGCAAACTATGGAAATAGCTGTGAGGCATCTTAGAGAGCGGGCAGGGAGGGACGCTTTCCCACACACCACGCTTGCTCTCGTGTAGTCCTGTAGGCGAAGACGTCCTAAAGAAGAATGAGTGAGGGTGGAGTAACGAACGTCCCCTCAGAGAATTCTCCCAACATAGCAGAATGTCACCTAGGAATGTAGGGATGTGGGGACACTGTCCACCTCCAACTACCTCGACTTTAGTGTGCGTGTAAGTAAAAATTATTATAAAAAAAAAAAAAGATTGATAGAGTGACTGCTGTCTCCCCCGTCCATTCAATTGCAACAAACTCTTTCATGATTTGCAAAAATGCATAATAACCACTGTCTTGTTGTATGCACACTCATTTGGAACTTCCCACAGGAGAATTACAGTCTCCTGAAATTTCAATCTGTGTATCACAGAGCAGAACAAAATATATATATATATATATATATATTTTCTTATTGAACAATAATAGCCTAATATGAAAATAAATGGTAGAGTAACAGAGAGCTTGTAGACATGTAGTTGCAAATTAATAAGAATTAGACATGTTGCAAAGTAACTTATAGCTAGTAGAATTACTAAAGTGGACTAATAAACTATATGTGAGCATATAAATATATTTTGGTCATATTGTAAATAGTTACTATTTTATTTGTTAATTTTTATTTGTCAACAAATTTGTCTTACACTGTGAATGAAAGAATTAACGAATAAACGATTAATGAATGGAAAAAGGAAAGAGAGAGAATGCTTTAAATATATTTGTCTTGCTTTCCTGTATAAATGTCTAAACATTCTTAAATCAAGAAACTGTAACTGAGAGAACATCAAGATCAAAATTGATTGATCAAAGATCAATTTTCCACTTTTTCCACAGACCGTTTTCAAAAAGCACAATTTTCCTTGACCAAAAACGCAGTCTCAGTGTGAACGGAAGTTCAAAACGGATAGAAAAAGAGGCTGTATAAGAAAACGTATTAGTGTGGACATGGCCTTTAAAAAGCCCAGACTTGCATTTTAGTCCCAGGACTAGGCTAAAGTCTTGTCTGTGAAACCAGATAATTATTACTTAAAATATGAAGTCTAAGACTTTATGGAAAGAAAGTATCAAAATTAGGTGACTTGATGCTGTGCAACAAATCAGAATGAATAAAGTGTTTAGATTAATAGTAATAATGATGGGCAATGTGGTGTATTTGTTATTTTGCATGGCTTGAAGAGAGGAGGGCATAGCTTACAGGCCCGCAGCCAACATTCAAATGGTACGTAAAACACCAAGCTGTGACCATACGTAAAATCTAGAAAAACCTCCTTCCCCGTAGAGCCGTCTGAGATGGAGAGGTCGCTTACCTGTAATTACTCCATGATTTGCTGCCCTCATTGGGAACGCAGCCAGCTTTTCTATCCTTTTATGATGATTTTGTGTGTTTCTTGTGGTCTTCGTGTTGCAATTAAAACTGTCTCTGAGCTTTGGGTGGCAAAGGCGCTGAGACAGACACAACTCGAAAGGAACGTCTCGCTGCAGGCACCATGAAAAGCACGGGATGAGAAAAGCACAGTTAATTACGCTTGACAGGTAACTATTAAATGGGATTTTTGTCCAGGCCTTGGAGGTCTCTCTGTTGTAAATGAAAACATACACATATAATGCCCACTGAGACACATAGGGTGTAATTAGCTCCCAGTGATGCTGCTGGGCTGATACCTGGGCTGCTCATGTATATGTGAGTGCACAATCAATTCCCCTTTTTGTCTGTCTTCTGTCTTTATTAGTTGTTTGTTGTAACAGGTCATCCCCGCAAGACTTTTTCCACTCAAGACTTTGATGTGGGATCCGTGCGTCGGCCGCCGAGGCGCCTGTGATGGAAGACTGTGCCAAATCGGACCTTATCTGTTCTCATACTGTCATCCATTCAGCTAAACGTAATCACAGAAGCCTCCATCCGAACGCTTTGGATACAATAAAAGATTTTGGTCACATAAAAGGTATTATGCCTAAGGCCACAGACTTTCACAGGAGTATTTTATGTTAGATGTGTTGGCATTTCCCCCTCCGCTGTAATAGCGTGGGGCCTCCAGTCTGTTTCGTTAAATTGCCTGCACATGCTATACATTCCGACAAGCAATGTTCTTTTTATAGCAAATGGTAGGCAAATCTACCTCACTTTGTTCTGGTTTATGTTCTTTCAGTGATACTACAGTGAAAGTACCATGATTGTATATTGTTTAATCTTATAACGTCATCATATATTCCAAAGCCATGCACACTGAGTAAGAGCGTGGACAGCCATTTCTTATTTGTGACCCTGGACAACAAAACAAGTCTTAAGTAGCTCAGGTATATTTGGAGCAATAGCCAACAATACATTGTATGGGTCTAAATTATAGATTTTTCTTTCCATCCAGTTTTACTGATGTATTTACTACATTTCTGGATCTGGAATTTTAGTTACTGTATGTTGCTGTCTATGGAGGGTCATATGGCACAAATTATATATAAGTAAATATATAAAAACTAAACTTTGATTAGTAATATGCACTGCTAAGAACTTTGGACAAGTATCGATTATCTCAGTATTTAGATTTTATTGCATTCTCCAATGCAATTCATACTCTCCATTGTACAAATCATACATCAGTGGAAAGCTTATTTATATATAAATCAGTTATGTGTAAATTTTAATTAAAAAAAATTGACCCTTATGACTGGTTTTGTGATCTAGAGTCACATTTGAATGTGCAAGACTTCCAGGGACAATCTAAGTAATAAATAATAAGTGTAAAACTATTTGTGTTTATACAAACAAACAGTTTTAAACTTATACTTTAGTAATCTGTTGGCTAATGAATTAGAAGTCTCGCTAGTTTGGGGATGTTGCAAAATTATAATAATTGATATTAATTAATAAATTGATATTAAAGTGGTCATATGATGTTGCTAAAGGGAACATTATTTCGTGTATTTGGTGTTATGCAATTTGTCTATGTGGTTTAAATTTGAACAAAGCTCATTGGTCTAAAAAAGCGAGGTGTGCTCTGATTGGCCAGCTATCCAGTGCGTTGTGATTGGCCGAGTAACTCAAAAGTTTGGCAGAAATGTTACGCCCCTTATCATGATGCTGCGCCATGGCGCAATGACACCAAAATAATAAAACACATTACCGAAAAGTTGTGAGTCAGAAGCACCAGACAGTTAGAATTTGGGGGGTGGAAATTAAATTAAGAATTTAAATTTTTTGAAGAAATGTATTAAAAAAGGTACAAAGACTATAAATGTGGAAGGCAGGCTCAATAATGCAGGTATAACATGAATTGCCATCTTGATTGTATTGGGATAAGTAAATCACATGACTGCATCACATGACTAAATATGAATCCTAAGGTTTGATTTGAAGCAGCACTGTGTTTTGGGTTATTCTATCACCTCCTGGTAAACAAATCCTGACAAATCTGTATCTTTATAATAAAAAACTCCAATGTAATCTTAATTTTATAATTGTTATAATTTAATAGTTATAAGTCCTATAAGTTATAAGTTTATCTGTATTTAAATAGTATAGGCTTCCTTCTTCTGGTGGATCTCATTTTAGAATTACACCAATAATACAATTAACTAAGAGTTTGTCAATTTTGATTTACTTGAGTTGAAACAACACTAACTTATTCTACAGAAGCATAAACCACTGATCATTACATTTTTAGAAAACAAATATAAAGGTATAATTGAACTTCAAATCAATATTTCTCAATGGAATCATGTCCACGTATTTATTTATTCGGTTAATAGTCATGTTCAACATGTTAATAGTCAATAGTCGCAAATAAACCTGACAGTTTAAACCAGAGTTTATTTTGCAATAATGACCGGCTGACTGTACATTATCCCTTACTTAACAGCCTTGTGACTCATAATAGGCTGGCCTTAAAAGGTTTCTTACAAAGTGTATCGCTAAAAATCAATCACTCATTCAGGAAATGAAGGGGATTTTGCTCTATAAGTCAAGGAACGTTTGTTAAAAAAGTAAAACGTAATAAAAGTAATAGCTATAACGTGATGTAATACGGGCTCTGCTTTATGAAACTGCAGGAACAGAACTCTTCAGCAGAAGACAACCAACACAGATGTTTATTCCAATTGGGAGTTCAGAAGTTTCGTTCTCCAGCTCGCAAAGATGTCTGGAGAGGAACGTCGAGCTTCCAGCACAAGGCCAGCCAAAGTCAGGAGGGCAGAAATAGTAAGAGGGATTAGAGAGAGAGGACAGCCCTGACTATTCACTCCTGGCATGAGCAAGACAGCCACCGGTACAAGTGAGGTTTTTTATGCATTCAATTTAAGTTTAATTACTTAAATCTCTGTGAGGGCACACAGGAAGAAAGCCCGGGTGTTTGTATGGAGCAGATTACCCCACTGCCCTGCCAAGCCGGCACATAGCTGCATCATAAGATAGAATTCAAATTCAAATGTGGGCTAAAGAAAATGCAGCTGTCACCCCTCTGGCCTGCGAAGCCCCTGCCGGATCAAAGATGAGCTGTCCTCCCTCTCTGCCTGTGTAAAAATGAGCTGTCCTCCCGTTGCCAGTGTCTCATCTCCCTGCTCGTCTCCCTGGGGCTCCTAATCCTTTGCTTCTGACGACATACTGACAGTTTGAATGAAGGCATTAACCCTGGAAAATAATTACCAATTAAAGCAAAGCACAAAAACATGAGCAGGTACGGGAAGTGTAGGAGCGGGCCGTGTTGCGCTTTAATCCCTGTGTCTTTTGGTATAACCTGTTTCACGCCGTCGGACATACATCTCAATACACCAAAACACCTAAGAAATGCACGTCTGACTGTGTGCTGCAGTCTGTGTCTCTCAGCTTGAAAGTGGACCTAAAATGAATGCGGTTCAAGCTAGCGTGCAACCGCACCTGACGCGCTAATCCGTATCCAGGTAAAACGATCCTAAATCCACAGCCCCTTTCCTTTCCTTTCCTTCTGATCGGCCCTGTGCTTTGTTAAGCCTCTGCCGTTGGCCCGTGAAGGATCAGACGCTGAGATCCGTTCAGAAAGACCAGTCTGGCGGAGGACCAGTCGTTTGACAAGTTAATCTGGTCTAAACGGAGGGGGGAAAAAACATGTTGACTTTCTGACTCACCGCAGGACTTTAACAGATAGTTCTCACATAAGTCACAAGTCTGCACACAGTGACATCTGATAGGGATGTGAGATCAGAGGTGTGGAATATCTTTAAGACAAACAGGAAATCTGGATCCCAGGAAATAATTGCCACTCTGAAATAAGGAAGGGATGATCAAATAATGCAAATTAGCTGCTGTTATGTAACCTACTGAGCTGACTGTTAGAGCGTTTTGAGGCATTATGTGCCTCAACATATATTTTCAAGATATTGGTAAACATAATAAAAAAAAAAAAAATTACATTTGGGCTATGTATTATTTTGCTTATAGAGTGTTGCGGTGATGATATTTTTGTAGTCCCACCCATAAGTTAGCATCAGTCCCCTCGCAACAGATTTTCCCCACTGGGTTTTGGATTATTGCAGGAAAAACAAAATTATGAAATTCTGAAGCCTAAATATACAATAACAGAAGTAAAAAGCTAAGAGGTCTACACTATTAACAAACTACATAATGACTGCATTAGCACCACCATTAAAATAACAACAACTCTCTTTTTGCAATAAAGAAAGAAATCTTTCTTTATTGCAAAATAAAAAAAAATTACAAATTATTGAATGTTTAAGCTAGAATATAGCAAGAGCATAATTAGAATACAATAAGGCTGTGGAAGTGGACATGTGAGTAGATCTGTTTCGGTGTGAAGACATTTGAAGGAACAGCTCACCCAAAAAATAATTAAGTCTTCTTCTTTTTTTAGACAAACATAGTCAGGATCCAGAGGGCTGTCACGCCTGCGTGTGGCGAAGTAAGAAAGCACATACGAGGTTCCAGTATTTCCAATACTTTTAATCATCCAAGTGGTTGAGACACAGACAGGTAGGGTATCCACATTCACAGACGCCAAACAACATTAATGAACCGACACATGACTAAACTGAACGTAACTTAACTTAACCAAAACTCAGCGAAAAAAGACATGAATTAAGAAAGCTTTAAATGACCACAAAAAAAAGAAAAAAATCGTAAACAAAACCTCTTTCATTATCATTTTAATCCATAAAGATAACTTAAGGTGCATCAGAGGAGATGGCTAGTCAGGAAATGTTTTTTTGTGACACGGACAATCACATATCTCACATAACTCTCATAATGTTTGGGAATATTAATGCAGAATTTAAACACATAATGACATGATATTAGATTTTAAAAAATAAAACATTTTAAAAGAGAACATAACATCACAACAATGAGCAATAAGCTTGCGGTGACCTGCCTCTTGAGTTCAGTGCGTTACGTGACTGCCCCCTATTGATCATGTCCTTCCTGTGTCAAAGCAATGCGATGCCGGGCAATATACCGGTGTCACCTGAGACCACTTTCTTTCCCTTGCGCATTTTGAATGGCCAGATCTGTAACGTGCTAAAATATGGTAAGCACAGAGAACTTCAATGTAATTTAACCAAAAACATTCTGATACTAAAAGACGTGTGTAAATAGTTTATTATGTGGATGCGTCACAAAAGTTATTCATAAGATGTTTATTCCCCCCTTTTTTTTGTATTTGATCTCATTTGTTTATGTTTATTATGGGTCAAGTCAGTACTTGATATTAGACAATGTTCTATTACAGACACTCCACGTGAATTAATATTAATGTGTATGATTTATTTTTTATGTATTTATTTATTGTTTTTATTTATATTGTTTTTTTCTTTTAAACAGAGACCATCAAATTGGATCTGCAAGTTATTCCACCGTCTTCACCACTGAGTAGTACTTCATCAGTTTCAGAGTCTTCTTTAGGCCCTCCAAGTGTCACAGTCTGTCCCATGTCCTGTGTTTTTCCTTCCTTCATGTTCCTTGCCCATATTTGTAGTTCCTATACTTATTGAGTTATTTGTTCCCAGCTGTGTTCCCCAGGTGTTTTGAGTTCCTCCCTCATTAGGTCCAGCATTTAAAGTGTACTCTACTTGTGTTCTCTGTCTAGTAAGTGTGCTTTATGTGTGAAACTACCCAGTTGTTGTTTGTGAATTGGAATCTCTGTTTGTTATTTCCTGCACCACACACCTGTGATCAGTGGTGGTTTAGGCATGGGCGAACGGGGAAGCCACCCAAGGAGCCGGATTTTCATGACACGTGGGGGGTGGCACAAGCACGAATTGGGGGTAAAAATCATCTGCGCCCCTAAGAGGTTTTATATTTTATATTTCACAGCTTACATGTGACTATGGCGTTTAAATAGCCTTGTTTAAAATCTAGCGCAGATAAATACAAAATGCGCACACAGAAAACCATTCTCGTGAGGGAGCATTTCTGCAGCGCGAGAGCACACAACACTATGCGCGTGCAAACATGCGCTCTCACAAGAATGGCACTGATGCTCGCTCGACCCTCTGCGCTCTCTTAGCTGCTCAACCCCAGCACGCTCTTTGGAGGCGGGTGGGTTAATTTGGGTGGGACTGGTTCATTTGCAGCCATGTTATATAAAAGTTTAACTGTTACCATCATGGAGAGAGATGTGTAGGGAAAGGACTTGTTGATATTGCTTTGCACGAGGAAGTTTATTCTCTGTGTTTAAGTATAAGGTGACAGAAGGAAGTGTAGATTATATTGTGCAACTGCACAAAGTGACACTCAGGGTAACGCAGTATGATGTACATGAGTGCTTGCATGTATTTTAACTCAAGTTAAGACATGTGAACACTGAAAAAACTTACTTTGAGGTATAGTCAAATATACTACAGTAGATTTACTATCATAAATTTTACATTGTAATATTACAATTGATTGAGTTAACTACACAGTAATTGAGTTAACTACACAGTAAAAAAAAAAAAAAAAAAAAACGGAAAGCCCCTCTCTCTCAAAGCAGAGATAAAATCCATATTTGCTGTGGGCAATTAGAAAGTTTATGATGGAGATTTCAACAGCCAGCAGGTACACTACACCACCAGAAGCATTTGCAATGCACGAGATTTTCTCGCAATAGTCATGAGAAAACAGGCTTTTTACGGTAGTTACGTAGTTTTTAGTTGAGACCAGAAAAAAAAATTTAAATCGTGATAATGAGAAAACAACTTTTGTTATGTCGAGGTCACGAGAAAATTAAGTTGTTATAACGAGAAAACAACTTTTGTTATGTCGAGATCACGAGAAAAATAAGACGTGATCACGAGAAAACAAGACCAAAAAAAAAAATTACAATACATGGCCGCTTTGAACTTCTGTAGCAGGAAGACCCATGACCATGCATGACGAAACTGCTCTTTTTTAATAATTGGAATCTTTTCTGGGAATGTCCTAGGCTTTTCCATGCTGACGGCCTGCACCCCAGCAGAGTCGGAGTGGAACTGTTATCGGACAACATCTCCAGGACGCTGCGCTCCATCTGACTAGTAAGTACATTCTCAAATGATTGCTATGATGGCTTTTGCTCTGAACGCTTAGACGATAGTACTTGCACTGTCAAGTGTATAAAGACTGTGTCTGTTTCCCAAATAGTGAGGTCAAAACATAAATTTAATGCAGGATTTAGAAAAAAACTGATCGAAAATTAAACCAGAAAAAAACAAAATACATGAACAGAAATCATTTTTAAAGCTTGGACTTCTAAACATTAGATGACTTGCACCCAAAAGAGTTATTGTGAATGAAATGATCACAGATAATAGTTTTGATTTACTCTGCTTAACAGAAACCTGGCTAAAACCTAATGATTATATTGTTCTAAATGGCTCTACTCCACCAAACTACTATTACAAGCATGAGCCTCGTCAGAGTGGTCGTGGTGGCGGTGTTGCAACAATATACAGTGATAT
>JAUCMU010000043.1:2818247-2859990 GCA_032275025.1 Enteromius treurensis
AAAATGTTAATACAATAGTACATAATTTGACCATTAATTTTGTGACATTATAGGGGAAGCTGAGCTTCCCTTGCAGTGTTAAAGAAATCGCCACTGAAATCACAATATTAATAAGTATAAATAGAGGGGAAAAAATCACGTAGAGAGTCAAACGGACAGAATGGCAAAGCTAACTGAATTATCAACCTGATCTCACGGCAATTCGTAAATATTTTACGAGGTGGCTAATTCGTACGAATTTGTATGACTTTACTTGTACAAATTCATACCATTTATTCTAAATCGTACGAATTTTACGAGATGCGAGTTTGTATTCATTTGTACGAATGACCTAAACGTAACCCCGCCCCTAAACTTACCCATCACATGGTTTTAGACAAATTGTACGTAATCGTACAAGTGAGGTCGTACGAATTAGTATGAATTGGCACTTCGTACGAATATGTACGAATTGGTCGTGAGACTGTGTTAGAATTATAACAGCAACCATTTAGAATTTTTAAAAAATTTGTTTTTGTGATGAAATGTTTGCGCTTTGTAGAGCACAGTACTGGCAGTTCAGGCAGTTTCATACGATCTAATTTGTAAAAACAGACTTCTTAAATTCATTCTTATTACAGTAAGTATGGCTGCTGTTTTGAGCAGGAAAACTTTTACCCTGCAAGCGTCCATCCGGAAGCCAGAAATGCGGAAGTGTAAAAAAAGCTTAATGTTGACATTTGAAATTACCAAAACAAACACACCCCTACCCAAAAAGGGTTTTATTTAGTTAGCTCTGCCCCACACATACGTAGCCTACTCAACGATTAGTTCTGTGAAACAAAGCAGAACCAATGTTATACCGTGTCTACACAGGATGCGAACGGCACAACAAATCTCGGACAAAACATTGCTGCCGCATTCTAGTAATGACGTGCTGACACAAATTTTAAAGGTTTTTTAACGGCCCCTTTATCGCATCCTTCTTAGCCTAACGAGAAGAACCAAAGCTGATACGATATCTACACGAGTCCTACCTCTTGCCTTATTGTTCTGGAGACATTTTCCTCTTTTGTTTTTTATCTTTCTGTAGCTTGGTTCAACTGTTCACTGAACGCTTTCTCCTCCACATCATGAATTGACACATGGCTACATGTTTGTTTTTGGTTTTTGGCCTGAAAAATTGCTTACCCTGCCTTCAAAGCTGGATCAGATTGATATAACTACTACACTAATTCCTACCCTAAATCTGACCAGATGTGTTAACAAAAGCAAACATGTTTTGATTCTGCCATGCTTTGCACTCTTGACAATGCTGCAACATTGCTATAGAGCTCTGCACATAAGATTCAGGGCAAAAAAAAAAGATAAATCGTTTAAATTTACTTATTAAATTCCCTCGTTTTAAGTAAATTGTGCCTACAAAATAATTTGTTCTACTTCCTGTCCACATAACAGCAGCAAGGAAGTAGAACAAATTATTAATTCATGGGCACAATTTACTTAAAACAAGGAAATTAATTAATAAATGGTGTCCATTACTTTTTGTTTTCATGCTGCACCGCGTGAGCTAAAGAGCAAGTTTATTATAGTAAAGCTGTTAATGTAAGGCAAACATCATAACTGTGAAACACAGTTTGTGAATCATGTTAAAAGTCTTTGAGATCATGACATTATGATAGGAACTGCACAAAAATAAGTCTTTATTTATCAATAATTTCCCCATGCACCATTTATGTGAAAAAAAGTGTTTGCCTCTACACTGCCTCTAGTGTTAATTAGTGTTAAACTACAGTTAAAATCTATTGATTCATGCATTCATTTTGTTTTGTTTAGTTTTTTAGAAATATATGCAGACTAACATATTTCCTTTTTGTGCAAAGTGCATGGATGCTGAAGGCCAAAAAGCTGAAACTGATCCTACATGCGAGCCAAAATAATACATGTACATAAACACGCAAGGGTGAAGACTGTGTAGAACTTTGTGACAGGCTGGATTTACTGATGTACATTTGCTCTGTGTACATTTGCTGGTGTAGATTCCGCACTGTCCTGAGTCATAAAGATATCAATTTAGTTTTCATCATCATATGACAGTGACTCAGTGGCACCGGCGGCATCTTAAACTAGGACAGGAAGTACATATATATGGTCTTTAACACCGCAAACTCTTTGTTCCTTTAGGTCATATCTCTGCTGCGGACAGATCTTCAGAACCCACAGCTGCTGAATAGCCACAGCGTTACCACACATCCCTACATCTCCGTTTTATAGAAAATCCTATCCATACCCTCTCATTCCCACAGCAAGCCAGCTGGAGCAGATTTTCCCTGGTTGCCGTCTTGTCTGCCTCATGGGCTCGTTCCTGCTCACAGGACACAGTTTGATTGGGCAGTGGTCAGGGGAATGGAGATTAGTAACTGGATATATAGAGCAGGGGACTGCCGGGAAGACTCCCTGTCATCCGTTGAAAACCTTGGACTCTGTGGTCGCAAGGCATGGTCAAGATGCGAGCCACAACCCCTGCTGACACCCCGTTTGTTGCGACCGCGTTCCGTTCAGACCCCTCATTTGCCTGCCACTCTCTCTGTGTGCGACCTATTTGGATCCTAGTCGTTTTGGCCTGACAAATAAGGGGCTACTTCACCACCGTGGAGAGATATGTCTCTTCCCATGGCAGAGAAAGGACAGGCCCAGTGGGACATGCCATTACAAACGCCCAAAAGGGACCTTAAATGGCGCACCATATCTGAACTACGACACCAGCTCTTGTGGGGACGTGGTCAGAGCTTCTTGGCAGCTCATTGGTGTGGCGGGTCATAATTAGAGTGTGAAAAAAGCAAGACCTCGAGGGGAAACTGGTGCCATGAATGAAGCTCTGGGAATCTGACTTCTTAAGCCACTGGGGACGTGCTGGGACCGGGACGTTTGCGGGCAGAAGATGTCTCCCAGATGTCCGGCTCCATTGTAACCATATTCACCCCTCCTTCTTTAAAGGGACATTCACTACATGTTTCTTAAATATGTAGGAAGAACAAAACAGCACAGGATGAATGAACTACAGAGCAATTGTTTGTTTACAATATCTCTAGGTCAGACTGCTTTTAGCCTACGGGTCTCAAATTATTCAAGAAAAAGTCTATGCTGTGACTGGCCATGTGTAAATGCTCTATGAAGAGGGTTTTTAAGTGCTTCCCCTCCCCAACATGAAACATTGTTGGAGCTACAAAAGACCCACCTGCTAACAAAAGACAAGACGGGATGAGGCGAGATGGGAAAGGTCAAAAGAGGTCAGACAAGATTTCATGTGCTCCGCACTTAAACTAAGAGGAGGAAGGGCAGGTGCAGTAAAGACGGAGATTGTACAAATTAGTGAAGTGCTTGGGTCAAAGGTCAATTGCAAATCAGACCTGCTGGGCTTAACTTGCGAATTTAAGTGGATTATAATAGAAAACAAGATATGCATTTATACTTACTAAAAAAGTGTTTGCTGATTGTAAAAGGCTATCTAATGGTAATGTATGATGTAGTACTAACATGCCTTTTATGACTTTTATTTTAAGTGCAACCACATAACTAAAACAAACGACTGACCTGGTTGTAATAACACCAATAAATAATTCACAAAAGATTATTTTCTTGTTTGTTTTCATTTTTATCTTTATTTTTTTACATCCTCCTGTGGATGGAATTACCAAAATTATGAACAGATATAGTGACAAAACCTTTGAATAGACTCACAATTTCATAATGGACTGCAAAATATAAAGATTTTTTGCATCATTTCATAAAATGCCACTGAAATTACAAATACATTGAGAATTTAACAATGAACAAAACATACACGCGCCTATATCCATAGAAATTTACGGAAATACCTGCACCAAAAAAAGGAGGGGAGGGAAAGAAACAAAGGGAAAGAGGAAAACCCTGCTATGATATTCAATATTGTAGAAAAACAGAGGACAAAACATTTGTCTCATTTAAAACACATATACAGAAGAGCTCAGTATCCTTATACTTCAACACTGTAAACATCATTTAAAGACAGTGTCATAAGTTTTTTTTTTTTCATTCCAATTATTTGTTTTACCTCCACTGTCAATAATTCTCTAGTCCATCTAAATAAATCAGTAAAGAATGGCTTCGTAATTTCTCAAAGAAACCTGTGCGTTAACTTTCCCTTAAAAATGATGCACACTTTACAACAGTCATCCTTTACAACTTTATTTGTTTTGATTCCCCTTAATGAATTTAAATCATACTGGTTATGATCATTTTTTCATGGATTGTTTTTGTCCGCTGTATAGCAGGAGTTTGAACTACATCAGAAGATAAAGGCTGAATATTAATTTGAGGCACGTCCGTGTTGTCTGCTTACACCTGTCTCCGTAAGCCATTGGTAGCACTTAAATTCGACATGCTTTCTTGACTACAACACATTTCCTCCTGATTTTCTTTCAAGTTATGGCCACTTACTGTCATTTATGCAAAAAGAGGTTTGCTAAGTATCTGACAAGCAGGTGATAAACTACACATCCGTATTTTAAAAATGGTTCTCATCATTGTGCTGTACATTTCTTTATGATGTACCCCGCTGACTGATTTCGAGCGGGCAACATGTGCAGCCGTAGCTTAAATTCAAATCTCTATTCAAGTCAAAAATAAAATGTAAACTGTAGAAAGCCATGAATATAAACGGCAGGATGTTGTAAATAGTGAATACGCAGATAGAGAACAGTGGTGTATGCGGGGTGGAGGCAAAGACTGTGGTGTAAATTTGAGCTGATGATGTATGAAAGGAGACAGGTGGAGGCGATTCAGTGTGGAGAAACAGAGGTCGTAATGAGAAAATCATTTAATCCTAGGATCCTTTAGAGGACAGGCAGTCACCCAGGGCTTCTAGAGAGCCTCAACACAATCCAGTGATTGCGGTTTCAACAACGCACAGGATGGTGCATATAATGCTGCTACAGCTTAATGGCCTGTGTGTGTGTGTGTGTGTGTGTTTACTCAAACGATTTCTACAGGTGAGCACCTGTGCTTGGTGTCCAAATTGCTGCTAATTCATTTTTGATTCCATGATGAATTGATTTGTGTATGAACACATCCCTTTAATTATTTAATAGGAATGCAACATTAAAAAAAATCCTCCATGTGAGCCTATGATAAAAATCTGATATGTAACAAGTGAATCTAGGCTGAATTAGTCAAGACTGCACTATAAACATATTATAATACCATTAACATATGAAAGGATTTGACCTTGTACAAGGTTTGGAAAGCAATCAATTATAATTAGGTAATAGATGAAGTTGGAAGAAATGGCATGGATGTTAATTTGAGTGAATGTTAACATTTTACATTAAAAGTAAAACCTGGGCTTTAAAATATGTCAGCCTTTAAAAAAATATGTCGGTAATGCAACACTGTTGGCCTCAACACTGTTTATATACAGGAATCATTATCATATAGAGGAAATATATATTTTTTGTTGTCATTTGCATGGTATCATTTTCATAAATGTCATGGTTGATGAACTTGCATTTCATTTTATCTCATTCATTTCAAAGGTTGTCAACAGAAAATCATTCAGATGCAGTCAAACTGCCTATCAGCTGCCTTTAAACATCCCTGGGTTTTTTGCCCCTTGAATATTTTATTGTCAAAGTGACATTCAGTGCTTTACGTCTATTTACTGAATATAACTCATGATGAGTGGGGCCAATGACAGCAACAATAGCATGAAAACTTTCTCAGATTTTTAGAAGTTGACCTCTTCTTTTAGGAACTACCCATTTGTTTCCTTTGAGGAAACTAGTTTATAACACAAAACTGGCTGAATGCCAAAATCTCAGTATTCGTCATATCATAAGATGGGGTGTAGAAATATAATTTCAGGAACTGAATGCATTAGAAACCCATCGATAATGTACCTGCACATGCCATGTATCATTACAAATAATCCAATAAATACAGAAATTATTGCACAGTAGAAAGGCTCCATGAATTCCTAATGGACTACTCCTCTGTTAGTTGCTGGGATATGCAAGAAGGGTTTTAGAACCGCAGACTAACATTTCCCTGTGTTCTTGTTTCTCAGGTGGCAGTTTGTTTTCACTAAAAAAAAAGAATCAAATCACTCCAAAAAATATATATAGTCAAGAAAGATACTATCCAGCTAAAACCCATAATGCAGTGCATTGGTAAGTGGTCTCAAGCTCTGTCAGCCTGCTCAAGTTTGACCTCATTGGTCAGCAAATGCTCTCCATGCCACTTCTTCATGTGTTTTTCCAGGGTGCTGTACACGCTGAAGGGCATGTGGCAAATATCGCAGCGATACACCTCTTTGCCAAACTGCCCGTGGGTCTTCATGTGCCGGGTAAGCTTGCTGCTCTGGGCACAAGCATAGCTGCACAGGTCACACTTGTAAGGCCTCTCACCAGTGTGGCTGCGCCGATGCACAGTCAGATTACTACAGTTCTTGAACACCTTACCACAGTATTCACAGGTGTCACTCCGTCGACTCTCTTTGGAGCTGGGTGGTCTCCCTGGCCCAGGACCCCGCAGCTGAAGGTGAGGTGTACTGCTGCCACTTCTCCCTGACATCCCACCGCCTTCCAGAATTTCCCCTGGAGGGGTGGAGAAGCGCAGGCTGCCTGTCTCTGATGAAGAGTGCTCGGAAGAAGTGCCGAAAGGCGACTGCCTGGAGTCGTTGAAGCCCAGGAAGGGCTCCCTTATGAAGTGGCGGGATGCAGCATAACCGGCAAGCAACTGAGAATACACATTTTCAGGGGATATAACGGGTACCTGTGGCAGCTCGGCATCCTTCTCTATCTTGATCCTCTTGGCAGAAGTCCCAGTGAGGCTGGAGGTGGAAATAGGCATTGGCTTCCGATGGAACAATGCCGAAATGGGATCCTCTGGGCCGCAGCCTCTGCCATTCACCATGGGCCCCCTGTCTCTGTCAGCCTTTCTGGATGCAGAATCAGTGTTCATCTCCTCGCATGGTCTACTGCCCGGTGGCAATCTCAAGTGATTGTCGAGGTTGTTGTATTGGCTTTCTGTCACTCTGTCAGTGGACAGAGGTTTCTCCTCTGGGGAGGGTCTTGGGCCATTCTGTCTGTTTCTGCTCAACTCCGAGTCCATGCTCAGGTTGGATTCGGGCCTGCTTCCATTTTGCTGTTGTTCCTCTTCTTCCTCCTCCTCTTCCTCTTCCTCCTCCTCTTCTTCCTCATCCTCCTCATTATCCAATCCCTCCCTCGTGCCATTTTCCTCACTGTTCTTAAGGCCCTCTCCAGCCGAGTCTTGCCCTCCCTGCTCAGGTGAACTCCCCATAGAGCCTGACTTGTGCATGTGTGTCTTCATGTGGCGCTTTAGCTTGCTGGCCTGCGAACATGCATGGTCGCAGAGATGACACTTATAGGGTCTTTCCCCAGTGTGGCTACGTCTATGCACTATCAGGTTGCTCTGGAACTTGAAAGTCTTGCCGCAGAACTCACAGGACTTGGCTTTGCCTACCCGATTTAGCAGTGGTGAGGAATTGCATCTGGATGGAACTGATGGCGGCTGTGGGGGTGAGGTTAAAAAAGGTAGAGGTTTGGAGCCAGGCTGGAACAGAGTGGGGCTGAGAAGCCGATGCATGGGGGGCACACGGTTGGGTGAAAGAGGGGGAGTGGGACCGCCATTGTTGTTGTTGCCCGCCAATTCACGAAGACGCTGAGAGAAGCCCATTGAAGGTTCAATGCCCATGGGTGTTAGCCGCATGACCCGCTCAAAAGCACTTGGATGCTGGGACAGGAGACCCATCTCCTCAGGGCCAAGGCGCTCCAGATGATGGCGGGGCGGTGGAGGGCTTACAAAGGGCGGGGTAGATGGCAATCGGGTTTCAATGTATCCGGGTGGTGGGGGCTCTCGTAGCAGTGGGGCACCCATACGCAGCAGCTGAAAAGGGTTGCTGCCATCTCCCAGAAAGCTGGCTAGAGGGGAACGGGGCAAGGCATCAGCCCCCAGTGGTGGAGGAAGGGCCATGCGAGGGGTAAGCGAACAGCTAGTAGGGTGGGTGTCCAGGTAAATACGTATCCCGTGGGTGTTCTGTGCATGCTGCAGCAGAAACCATGCACTGGTAAAGGGTTGCTTACAAGTGGTGCAGATGTAACTGGAGGGCTCATCTTTTCCTGGAAGACACAAAACAAGTGGACGGAATTAATATATACATATTAGCTATTAACTCTCTGATTTGGTGCAAGGGGAGGTTGAGATAGTACACTTTAATAGCTTTTCATGTCATTTGCGCATCTGTTTGTTCTCAGTGATGGCTTTGAATGTAATCAAAGCTAAGAGTCCTCTATAGTGAGGTTCATGGATCATTTCTTTTTAAAAATTAAACAGGCAACATGTGAAAGACATCTCATTGCGGTGCGGCGACAGCCATTTTATAAGATTGAATGAAAATTACATCACCCTAAGAGGGGAGACAAGAGCTCTCTGATAGCCTAGCGGGTTATCTACTGTGTGGCAGGGCCGGCTGCTCTCTAAAGCTGTGTCAAAGAGGATCTGCCTGCATGTGACTCACCCAGAATCTGAGTCACACTAGGGGGTTAGTGAGAGCAGGGAAGCTCCCTGAGGGCTGGAGCCTAATGCAGATGGCAGGTATCGCCCACAGGCCACAATGCATTGTGCTAATGCTAATGTCAGCCAGGCGTTAATATAGAACTCCCCATTCAACACCCCCACCCTTTACTATTTCCATATGGAGATAATTCTGTGGTAAAAGAAAAAGAAAGGGGGATTAAGAAAGAAAGAAAATGAAAAGGAATCGTGTTGACAGGTCCATACGCTGACATAGTCAGGTGCAGCTACTGACAAAGTTATATTTGCGTGATGTGATATTTTCAGTGAAATGTACTTTGTAAATACATGAATTCATATTAATGGAAAAAAACACTTTAACTTTTTTTTTACTGTATAGTTGCTTATAGTTTACGGTACAATAAACACCTGACGGATGCAGTAAAGAGAGAAAGATTGAGGAAAGTAGAGGACGCTGAAAGTGGAAGCGGTTGTGTATAACAGGTCCACAGGCTGTTTGGTTTGGCTGGCCTTTAAATGGACACCTGGCAGGAGGGATTTTGGACGCTAAGAGAGTAACAGAGAGAGAAACTGAGGGGACATGAAAAAAGAGGTGGCGGAGATTAGATACTAAAATACACACAGGCTGTTCATTTTCATGCCCTGGACACGAGCCCAAGTCTGGATAAAATCAATACCTGACATATTCTGCGCACAACTCTAGTTCCAAAAAAACCTCATTAACATCCCATATTCCACTGATGGCTTTACAGGACTCAACATAATGTGGGATGGACAAAACCTGTGCAATAGAGCATTCGTGCATGCACAAATATATGCATTTGGTATGTGCGCGTGTGCTCTTACTTCAACATAATTGTGTGCTTGAGCTACTGCAATTTGCATCCTATCACATCATACAAAAAACACCATATGTTACTAAGGGACCGTGTCAGCTAACAGACAGGCAGACTTAATGACGACCAAAGACAAATTTCATCAACTTTCCAAACAAGCCAGAACGAGGGAGAGAAACCCATAGTGAATAAGTTAGGATATGCTAATGACCCATCAGAGATCCATGTCTTGTGACAGCAGCTTGTGTGGCACGATGGTGTGAAATTACCCATCAGGCACCTCAGGAACACAAATCTCTGTCTGATCATGGTCCATTGGGTCCTACTGTGTGTGTGCGGCACACTACAGAGGCCTGGGAGGACCATGTCACTGTAAAGAGCTCCAGCCAATAAAAGTGCTCATTACAGAATCATCGCTGTTCGCTCTGTGATTCAATTTGCAGTAATTACCGCGGTCCGCGTCCATGAAACTGTTCACTGCGGGCCGCAGAGGTCAACTGCCAGTTAACAGAGTGTCTTTTCTCCTCTCAATGTATTCAATTGCAAGAGCCTAATAGGCTAATTTTCTTCCCTCTTGCACTTCAATAAATATTGCCGGGATTACAGGTTAAACAGCTAAATTGAGTTGTGGCTGTTATATTACAGAGCTGGCTGTTGGTGTGCATGGTGCTAACAACTCTGCAGCAGCATCCTCGTTGTGTTAAACAGCGCTGGGATGTCTACGTGCATGTCTTTGTAAGTGTGTGTGTGCATTGGATATGTGATTAATGACACACGAGTGTGTGCACACAGAGGGGGTCTTACACTAAACTTATCCACTCTCCTGGGTTTAGTATTACAAAACCTCACGGCCAATTAGTCCATCCTCAGGGACCTCCAACCTGAGTTTAGATATGTTGATTTCAACATTTTGTGGCAATTAATTTCCTTTTAAGAGCATGAATGCAGTGACAGAGAAGTGAGGAGGAGGGGCTGGAGGGTGTTTTTTAATTATCTGCGAACAAATCTGGCAGACTTGCGAGCACTGCTGTTTCACAAGGGAAACAACATTAGCGTTAGCTACTGCTGTCTCCAGCTGTACCCGAGCATGAACCAATCACTTACTGAGGCTGGACTAATGGAATAGTCATGTGATGATGTGCGAATGCGTGAAACTCGTTTGACGTTGTCACAATGCAAGGACATATGTGTGTGCGATAATGTGCATCTCGTTTGGTACAACACAAGGACATATGAGCATGTGCGAATCTGCGAAACTGGTTTGATGATGCCACGATGCAAATATATGCATGTGTGCAAATGTGTGAAACTCCTTTCATGATGTTACAATGCAAAAATCTGTGTGTGTAATGGTAACATCGCAATGACGTGCATGTATGAATGTGAAACATATATATATATATGTCACAATGTAAAAATAATGTGTGCAAATACATAAAATGTGTGACTTGTAAAGGCAATATGTTTGGTAATCATAGCGCAGCTTGTGTGCGCAGCTTTTTTATGTTACAACGCAATACCATATAAACAATTAAAAGGCATTTATGTGGGTGCAAATGGGTGCAACACGTTTGATAAACATATCGAAAACAAGTGCAAATGTATGCGATTTGTGATGACATGAGCGTGTACAAATGGGTGAAACCCGTTACGTAATCATATCGCAAAGTGCATGTGCGAATGCATGCAGTTTGTTTTATGAGGTCATGACGCAATTACATTTGAGGGTGTGCTAATGCTAAAAACTCATGTGAAAACACAAGAGCATCTACAGTATGTGCATGCAAATGTGTACGGCGTGTTGGGTTGCATGCATTTTTACACAAATACATGCATTTGAATTGTCCAATGAGTTTTACTTGTCATATTGCAAACAAAGTGCATCGGTGCAACTTGTCTAACAATTTTTATGATGTCACAATTCTAAAATAGCAGTGCGACAACTTATGCATATGCTTCTTTGTGTGTGTGTGTGTGTGTGTACAACTCGGGCCTGGCACTCTAACAGCTCTGCCCCTAGAACCTGCTACATTCCTAGCTGTCGAAAGCCACAGCAAAAGATTTGCATAAAGAACAAAGGACGAGGTGATGCCATGGGGACTACGACACGCCTTCACTCCCCTCCGGACCCCCCCAAACGTCCCCTCTGTGCACCTGTCACAAGCCAGGCTGACACCTCACACCGCAGTAACGCGGGCCTTCATTAGCATGCCTGTGATCTGGGGCTCCCAGGGGCTTGTGGGGCCTCACCTCGCATCACTGATGTCTTGTTTGTGATGATCGTGGCTAATCAGGGGGCCAGACCACTATGCTAATGAGAAACACAGAGGTGCAGGATTCTGTGTAGTGCAACTCGTCTGTCTGTGCCACCAACACACTCTAGGGGATCTGTGACGTGATTTGTAAGTGAGCATTTGTTTGTGTGTGTGTGAGGGAGCTAAACAATATCTATGCACTGCTATGGAACGAGTACCATACAATTTTTTTTACCAAACTTTTGAAAAATTTTATTTATTTTTTTTAACACCTTTTGCTGTTTCTTTGAAGTCAGTTTAGGGGAATTACTATTTCTATGTCCGTAGTGGTACAAAACCATTTTCTGATATTGAACTGCCCCAAACTCCTGCCATTGGTTGAATCATTGTTGGTCTGGAGGATCGAAACAAACATGTTTTGATAAAGCCACAGTTTCAAGCAACAGAATCAACAGAAAACGTGTTTACCGCTGTACAAAAGATTTAAGAATCTGAACAGCTAAAAATGACATAATTCAGCTTTAAATTTTAAAGATGGTTGACTGAATATACTTCCTTTACCATTTCTTTCTCTCTGTCTGAATTTCTCTCAGTCCATATGATAGATGTGACTGTACATCAATTGAGCTGTGAGCCTTAACAGACTATCGTATTGTCTTTGATAAATGATTGTGACAATGAAATAAATGATTTTGGCAAGAAGATGATGAGTGAAAAGCCAGACCACATGCTGGGGCCAAAACCATAGTTTCCAGAGTCTGATATTTTCATGTTTAATCCCAGAACTTGCAGTGAAGTGTGTGTGTGTGTCTGTGCATCTTCTTCTATACGCTCTGCTTGTGGGAAATAAATCCCTAAAATTTAGCTTTAATAAACAGAATTATGAATATTATAGAAAACATTAATTAAAAAAATGATGTATATTTTAGTTGTTTTCTAACATTAATATAAATAAGAGAAATAAAATAAACATGAGGGTTGTTTTTAGATAATACATTTATTGTATATTGATAAAAACACCATTGGCAAAATTTTACAAATTAAGTGTAGGAACATGAGCTGACATGTGATGTCCATTGTAATGGACACAGGGTCGGAAGGAGTTGTCCTTACACAATTCTCAAGTAAATTTATCTTATTTAAAAATATATCTATATATTTGCACTTTAAAAAATAAAAACACTAATTGATAAAATGATTTTTCCACTGCAAATCTGTCGCTGTAACATGAAAGCCAGGTGCTTAGGGCGAAAGCCTGCTCCACAAAAGCAATACCATAAACTAAAATAATAATTACCTTTATTAAATTCTCTACAGTCCTTTTTCTTTTTACCCATAATCCTCCTGTAGTTCACTGCTCGGGTGGATGACAGTTATCTATGATTCCTGGCTATAATGAGGACAGACAACTGTATATGAAAAGACTCCCATTCTACAGTGGAAAAACTGTGTGTGTAAAGAAGCCACAGAGGACAGTGGCATGGATAGTGGTTATGGCAGGCACACACACACATACATACACACGGCTGTCTCCTGTCTAAGTGAAAGCAGGCCTGTTGCAGTAACCGTTCCAATCTGTCTCCATCTGCAGGAACACATAGGAGGGACATCGCAAACTGCCTCTGGAAGAGAAGCAACTGCATTCTCAAAGCACACACATACACACACAAGCATACTGATGCATACACAAAAGACACCTACACAATCACACCCACTATTAAAAAAGCAAATAAACTCATATTTTCTTAGCCACACTGTCACTAATAAACAGAGAAAACATGGAGACCCCGGTATTAATTAAACCAAATCCACTAACACACAAAATCCACACCATTTCCTTGAATTTTTTGGGCCTGCACAAACCTATTTTTGAAGCAAATTTGCATTATTTAATTAAGTAAGGATCCACTTACACTTTTGAACGTCGCCTTGGGTGATATGGCAGTCCTCTGCGACTTATACTGACACCTAGTGGTGTGGATGCAAGCAACATTTTCAGCTATTGATGTCATAATGAAAATATAACGCAATGGGATTGTAGAACAGATTAAGCAAGTTTTCATCAAGTCAACAAATGGCAGACCTGATGAAGCTTAGCACAAACTATGAGAGAAAAATCCAGGCTTTTCAATGTGACTCAGCATGATGAATAATTTCACTTGACTTCCTAAGTGAATTTCCTTTTGAGTTTCAAGTTCAATGAGCTTTGACACAAATTCGTAGCGCTGACCAATAACAAGCCTTTTGATTACCTCTCTGTGGGGGCGGAGCTTTGTAACTTTTCAACAAAGCAAACCTGAAGATCCACAATGCATGAGACTCTTGTTTTGATGTGTCTTCACATTTGTGCCCTTCAATATTCAAAATGATGTTTGTTTGTTTTTACCCTCAAAATTTCGCAGAGCAAAAAAATAAAAGTAACACTGTATTTATCTGGCTTTGAAGATCGGAAGATATATTTATTTAATTAAAACAATTTTTGGCAGCATTTACCACCATACCTGTCCATACTGACACACCCACCTCGGCCTTCTACTTCCTCCTGCACACTCGCTGCCAGTCTCATGAAGAAACAGGCCAGCCAAAGGTAGCGTAACCGCCTAACTGAAAACACATGCCACCCTAGAGTGCCCTGTCATCATCTGATACTGCCAGAGCGAAGACGTCCTACGGTGTAGACGGGAAAGGACAGTGAAAAACTACTGGAAAGACTTCTCTGTCAGAAAGAGCTATGACTCTTGGCTCGGTGAGAACAGAGAGAAGTGCATTAGCACAGCGTTTTGTGGCATTGCAACAAGTCTGAATCATAGCTTGGAGTGTGCGTCACCGCGTTAAGATCTGGCTGGCGTGAAAAGGCGTTCAAGAAGAGCTGCAGGAACTTGATGGATGACACTGGTGCTTGCGGCTGAAGGGAGACGCGGAAAAGCCAGCGGGGTGGAGAGAAAAAAGCAAATAGGGGGACAGCGAGGGACCAGTTCAAAGCAAACATTGCTCCATGTCATCACAATCATACCCTGGATCACAATCAAATCTCCCAGCCGTATATCCAGCGGTTAACACTAATAGCTTGACAGGAGACAGAATTAAAATAGTCTTGCGTTGTTACTTTGAAAACGTTTTTCTTTACTCCTTTCAATTTTACACATTCAAGACACAAAGATCGAGAAACAAAAGTAACCGTTAACATTCTCATTAATCTCTGTTTGGCTAGTGCAGGATGTCCCAGAAGTGCACAATTTGCTTTGTGCCATCTTTGCTCTTGGCCACTTAGTTCTGGGCACAAACGTCAATTGCCTAAGCAGTAAATCTGACTACACCGCGATACAGTTACTTAAGAACAGATTTGTCTCTAGAAAATGCTTCAAAATGTGACATTATGATTGAAATAAATAAGAAGCAGTAAGGAGTTTAGGCAAAAGTAGTTCAATAGTGGACCGTAAACGTGTGACTGTATTGATCCTGACTGTGCTGATTGGCTGCTGCCATTAAATTTCATCACAATGCAAGGCTAATTCTGATTGGCTGTCAATGGATAAAGATGATTTTGAAAGTAGAATGGTGCAAAACCAAACCATGTTAGACTTTGCTTCTTGCATGTGTGTGAGCAAGGAAAGCAAAAAAGAACATAGAACTATCCCGTATGCGAAATAATTGCCCTGGTATTTTTTGGATAACGTGTACTATAATGGTCCCCAGCTGGGCCCAGGCTTCTATACCCATTTAAAGCTCACTGTAAAAATCCGCAGGCCTTCAGCGCGCCTTCCAAAACAATCAGGGCCCTGTAAAACAGCTCTTTAGATGCCTTATGACTGCTGGATCTGCGACACATGCCAGTCATGTGAATGGGTTCCACTTCTGTTGCGCTCAGCAGGACCAAAACTGCAGCGTCTGACTGGTGCGACGATCACGGAGTACCCATAATACTTGGCACACATACAGGTAACCGCAAACTCAGATGTCAAATCAAAAGCATCTAGTGCAAGATTAAAGCTTAGGCTGCATACTGCGCATTCTACTGTAAAAAGTATGCGAGATTACAATTAGCATGTGTCAAATCAAAGTCTGATGCCAAAAAATGTGCTTGGATGATGTGATTGTTTGTCCTAACACTATTTTAATCTATTAGTATGAGCCATTATGTGATATTTAGTTGGTTTATATTAGATATTTAATTGTGGATCTGCATTTATAGATTAATCCTGTGTTCAGAATGCATTATATAAAAACAAGAAATGTTTCAAACATCTGTATGCTACATTAGAAGTATAATACATTGAAATATAATGTCTTCTTGTCCTCTTGGAATCAAAAGATTAATACCTAGCATTCTAATGCTGCATTTGGCAGTCCAATTAAGTATCAAGAAATGGAAGGTCAAGTGCATTGCATTGTGGGATAGATTATTGAGTACAGTGTGCTGTATTGTATACATTAATACATTTTTGATTTTAGGAATACATATACATTTTTATTTTCACAAAGGAATAATCTATTTCTTAAACAGCATGTCCAATTTCATACTTTTTTTGATAATGCACTAGGTTCTAATTTTCCCATTGACAATGAAATACTTTCTCTGTTTATCTCAGGGAAAATATTCTAAGGTGTAGTATGTGGATTGTAATTGTTATTTATACTTAATTCCGCATGTTTATCCAACTCTGTTTCAGACCACACACACAAACTTGTCTAATACCCAGCTTATCATTAAAATCCAGTTATAAATCTCTGAGCTCTACTCTTGGACTTTTTCAACCAGCTAATCAGCATCCCTCCTCTATTATTAGAACAAATATATCTTTTTTTTTTGTTTTTATTCAAACAGTAGACCTTTGTTCTTTTACATCTCTCATACTGGGCATTCTAATGTTCTGACAGAAAAAAAAAACCCTGTAGGTAGTATTTTAAAACATTGATTTTAGATTTTGTGTTTTGATTTTTGAATAAAATTCTATATTTTATTATTTTACAACAAAACAATATACTTTCCATTTACTTGTAGTGTGTACAAGAGTGCAGATTAAGAAGAGAAGTTTCGTATCTACAAACTGATTGACAACAATGACGGTTAACTGCTTAATGCCAGTCATATTTATGAGAACGAAACTACATTAGAACAAACTAAAAGAGAGAGAGACAATTTCTGCATCGTGTGTCATCTCGCCCTCAGCCCTCCGCTGAAGCCCTCTTCATCCTCTGCTGGGGGAGATCAGCTTCTCCAAGGGCTGTTTTCACAATGATGCGTTTTCAGCTTTTGGCACAGCTCCCCGCATAGCTTATGGTTAAGAACAGTCTTTCATCTAGCCAATGCCTTTAGCAAACATACCGGGAGGGCCACATCTGCCGCACACTACATGCAAGAACAAGCCCTCACTGGCATGAATAAAAACTGATAAGACGGAAGGTTCATTCATTTAGTGGGCTGCCAAGGAGGGTTTAATGCTGAATTATCATGGCGGTTCTCACCCTACAAATCTTCAGACTGTAATGTCATCAACCGCTATCAACATGACAGAGCAGCCCCCTCCCCTTATTTTACGAGACTCATTTTCAAGTATAAACTGCTGATTTTTAATATGGGAGCAGACCAAAAAAGATGGCGAACGCACACCAAGACATAAACAAATGGTAAGTTTTAATGCATTTAGCAATATACAGTATAGTGCCAGTAAAGTATGGCAGAAAGCAGTAGTCTGCAGCAACTTGACTAGCAAAGTTATGAATTGCAACATGTAAACTACATTGAGTTTGCAGCATTATTTGATTTAAAATGCATTATGACTTTAAAGTGTAATCTAAAAATGAAATAAACAGTGTTATCAGTGGCCACAATTTGTTCTAATTGAATACCCACACTGTAAACCGACATCATTTACTGTAAAAATCCAAATGGAAATAAGTCACGAATAACATTGTTTGTGGTACTTTTCTTGTTTTTATGGTGCAAAACTAATCAGTAAGAGAATTGAACAACAATAAAGGGAACTTTCATGGAAAGCACACAAGTTCAAACTCATCAGGACACATCAGAGACCCGAGGGCAAATTCAACACTGTGACTTCGTATAGTGCCAGTAAAGTATGCCAAAAATCAGTATCTGCAAATATCAGTTTGCTGCAAACTGACCTGAAAGATGAACTGAATTGGAAATGAAAACAATTTTCGAGCATTACTTGATTTGCATTATTCCGTTGAAAAAACACAGACAGCATGTGCTAATAAACAATGTTATCACTGGCTTTGATTCTTCCCGCTATTACTATACTTTAAAAAATACAGACAGACTGAGGAAAATATTGTATTAGAACTACTTTACTTTTATGGTGCCACCCAGCAGGACTCCACACACAATGACAAAAATTTGCCACCAAACTGTGACACTAAACCACAGCAATGGTGGCTGTTTACTGCAGTTTAATTCAATGCAGTCTACTAGTTCCCGCCTTGATAATGACACTGTTTTTATTAACATCCTTTCAAATGTTCAGACCCTGAGCTTTTCTAAACTCAACACGTAAAATGTTTGTTGTCGGTAAACCATGTGCCACGTGGAAGAGGACATTAAAGTACAGATAGACTGCTCATGTTGCAGGTTTGAGAGTGTCGTAACCCAAAATCCTTTACTGTCTGCCCGAGACAGCTGCCAGAAAAGCCTTCTTCTTTGGGCATCAGCATGTGTGTGGCTTGGCTGCCTGATTGTGACACCATAGTCAGTGTTTGGCAAATAACCAGGCACTTTCTCACCCTACAGTGCCAAGCCAATCGTAATGTCTCACTGGTAAAGACATCCTAATGTCAAAAAGATAATAAATTGCTATATTTAAAAAAATATATATAAGTATTATAAAATAATTTCGGTAACACTTATTCACTATTAACTTTGACCTCAATAAATTCCTAATTTGCTGCTTATTAATAGTTAGTAAGTTATTAAGTTTAGATATTGGGTAGGATTAGGGATGTACAGTAGGATAAGGTCATGTAGAATAATGCATTAATATATGATTAATTACTTCAATAAATGGCTAATATTCTAGTAATATTCATGCAAAAAAACACATATAAGAAACCCTAAATACATAGTTACTATAATTTATCACTTTTTGGAGAGTACCATTCTTTTAGGATCAATCCATTTAGGAAAAACAAACTTCAACCTATTTTTAATAATCAGATTATTATTTTTGTAAAATAAAACTTATTCTTTTTATTGTGCTTATAAGTGCAGTGCAGATCGTTTGCAAAAAAAAAACGTCATGTCATTTCACCACCCTTGCTATTTCTTCTTACATATTTTACTTGAATTCAGTCACGGCTAATTTGACAAAAGAGCGATAGTGAGACAGAGAGGAAGAAGGAAAAAAAGCGTTACACATCTGGTCAACACCATCAGCACATGCTGAAATTTAGTGGCGACGCTCACAGTCCAAATTAGTGGCGAGTTTTATTCCCCGCTGTGGAAGGAAAAATATCAAATCTGCTGCCATATGACTACAATAAAGTGGTATGTGGAGCGTTTGATGCCTTCATGTGGGAGACTTTAACTCTTTCCACCAGGGCTCGGTGTGGAGCGCACATGCAGTGCTGTCCTGCTCTATAATGCGTCCAACATGGACCACGTTGACCCCTGCCGGCAGACAGCACCAATCAGACGGCGATGGGGTGGTCTCGTTTGGACGAATCCCAAAAATAAGCAGGCCTGAAATTCCAGAAGCTTTAACCACAGGCACCATGCAACAGAGATGCTGGCATAGCTTGGGTGTTGCATGGGTATGGTTTCTGTGAAGAGCCGGGCATCATGGCTTTGCGTTTTACTGCTAGAGGTCAGAAAGACTGAAATGTGTACAGAAGACTGTCTATCAAACACTACAGAGAGATCTAGTTTAATATGGCTTTAATTTGGATTTCAAGTCAACATTGAAAGTACTGTACTTTATACATACTATGGTACCGACTGATTATTAATTTATATTTACATTGGGTACGGAAAGTATTCAGAAGCCCTTAAAATATCACTCTTTGTTAAACTGCAGCCGTTGGCTACTTAGGACCGTGTGATATTTCAGTTTTTTTTTTTTTTTTTTATAAATCTGCAAAAATGTCAACAATTCTGTGTTTTTCTGTCAATATGAGGAAAATTATTAATGAAAATAATTTTAGCAAATGGCTGCAATACTGTATAACAAAGAGTGAAAAATGATGGGGGCCTGAATACTCTCCGTACCCACTGTACACAGTGCTTCAACAGACATCAAATGATACTACGCCACTATTTGTCTGTTAAATGATCTTTTCTTTAATATTGTCTGTTAAATAATCTAAGGTGGTTTTAATTTACATTTGAGTTCAGGATTTATTGCTGTTAAGTTTGCTGAAATGCAAATGAACTGATCTTAATCTATAACAGTGTTTGAGCTGGTGTGGTAACATAAAAATGGGTCGCAGATCTATTCGGATAAGGCTGCACGCAGTTGGGTAAAAACGCTACAAGCAAATAATAAAATGCAACTATTTATCAATGCATAGCTGCATAAAAGCAAGGATGCACTGTATTTTATAGCCCACTTTTTGACATTCCACTACCTATAAGTAACTTTGTAACTTCATGTCATCTAATTCTCATTTATTTGCAACTACATGTCTACTATTGAGTACATTGTAAGATTTAGGGTTAGTAGAATAAGTTGACATGTACTTGCAAAGTTTCTGATTGTCAGTATGTAGTGTCTTGTGGACCCGTTAAAATATAGTGTTAGAAGACATTAAGAAGACAGTCTGCTAATACGCTAGCTGACATGTACAGTAGTTGCATAGTTGCTTAGTGCTAGTAGAATGTCTAAAGTGGACTATCGAAATAAGGTGTGCAGAAAAACCGACGTTACAACTATAGGGTGAAAGGACAAAGACAACAAAACGTGTTCAAACAAATATGCACAAGCAAAAATTGCTGTGGGACATTCTCGCTCTTACTCCCCTGAACAAAAGCAGGCAAAGAAAGTATGACACAGACGACATTAAATACTCTTGTATAAGATAAATATGGTGTGTGACCACAATGTGTTTTTAGCACTGAATTATTGGCTGCCAAGAGCATGAAACCATCAAAATTCAATTTACATTTATAAAACAAACGCCCAAACTATAATGACTGTAAATCACTATTTTGCGGTTTGCCTATGCATTTATAAAGCTGTCAGTTTTCCTATTCAGTCTACGTCATTTTAATAACTTGAGGTCTTTCATATTGTCTCTAAATGTCTGATTTTAAGGTTTACTTCATTGTTTATTTGAATCATTTGTCTAATAAACAATTGTGTTTAACATATAACTGGTTTCGAAGCCATTTGATGTAAAACAAATTAATACTAAAACAGTTTGGAGATTTGTGTAAAGCTCTTATGGTCAAGGATAACCATAATTTCCTCAATGGTGTAAACTTGTGAAAACTTCTCTGTACTGCTGGATCTGTGCTTAGAGACAAAGAGCTCCTGATCATTTTTTCATTTAAAAATGTCTGTGCATTTACAAAAAAACAGTGCTTACTTCAGCACCTTTATAAAAATTCAAAGGCTGATCCTTGAACTTTTTAAAAATATTGTGCATTTAAAAAATACATATTCTCTGAACTTCAAAAACATATCTTTTCTTTTAACTGCAGGACTCAGAAGAGCTGTTTCATATGCCAGGATATTAGCAAAAGTTCGGACACAAAAAGGAGGAAAAAGGACTGTGAAACTGACTCATCAAATTCACTTTCTATTCTGCTTCAGTCCCTGACACACACACACACGGTCTGAAACAGCCACTGTAACCCCTAATCACAACCCCGAAGGCTGGACATCAAATGCTGCAACGTTGAAAACAGATGATCAGAGGTAATTAACGCAGTTTCATATGCAAATTTAATTAATGCAAAACTACAAAGTCATTATGCAAATGCCGTCTTCTTGAGCCGCTGTGCAAATATTCATCTCTCGGAACAGGGATCTGTCTCCCCATCTTTAGAATCTCTCTCACAACACACACACAGTGTTCTCTTAGGATCATGTATGAATAGTGTATTTATTTTAAACTTCTTTCCATTGATACCAGACTGGGGCCATCAGAGCAGACAGCTGAGAGGCAGGAAGACACGATTTGGCACAGGAGTGAGACAATGAGACTGTTAGACCGGCACGGTATGAATATTCATGACACTGATTACTTTCCATGATTAAAGCCTACTCTAATATTTAAATGAGCGCATGCTAGGTGATTAGAGGAGCGTTGGAAAGGACAAGCGCATGATGCGGTACACTTTCTCCCGCGTTCATGGAGGATGATTAGCTAGACAGTTCAGAGATTGATTAGAAACTAAGGGCAGTTTCGCATGTGAGAGATAAGATTTGAAAACAGCAACAATGATGCTTGTATTGACTTGAAGGGAAATTCTATCAGAAACTGAAGGTACAGTAACGGGCACTTTCTTTGAGTACAGTACAAATTGCTGTCCCGTTGTTGTTGTTTTTTTAACACAGTAAACCTGTAAATCCTTTTTTTTTTTTTATCTCAACTATTATCTAACTGAAAATAAATCTAGTATGAGAAGTATTTAGTGAAATGAAACAAAGAGAACTGATTTTTGACATAGGCATAAATATGTGAATATTGAGTAACAGCATTTACTGTAAGAATAGCAAACAACAACAACAAAAGACTATCCATAATTACAAGCAACTAAACTTTAACCCTATAGTAATGTAGCCCTATTTTGGTCTATTATTTTTAATCCATAGAACACAAACGGAGATGTTTAGCAGAATGTTCATGCTGCCGATTTACATATACAGTATAAATACTTAATTTATTCATTCATAAAATGAAAGTAAATTGAGATTTGTGCTCTAAAAATTAAAAAAAGGCTGTATAAACTCCTAATTTGCTGTGTATTAATAGTTAGTAAGGTAGCTGTTGTGTTTAGGCATTGAGTAGGATCCAATATGGTATTGATAAACATGCTAATTAGCATATAGGTAATAGTGAGAATTGGTCTCTTCCAATTCCGTAATTTAATAAAACTGCAAAAATAAATGAGATATTCAAAGTTGGCAAACTCATTAGTAAATAATAAAAAAACAAATCATTATTCCCAGAATCTGAATCATATCACAACCCGCAAGTGGCTAAAGATTCTCCAAATGCTAATTCAATTAGAGATTTTTCAACATGTGACCGGTCTGCTCTTCATTGGCAAAGCAATATTAAAGTAAATGACAACAACATTTCCAAAATGTCCTTTTTGTTGTCCACTATTTCTTAGCCACACGCTATGTTAAAATTGCTTTTGAACAGAAAAGCCATTCTAGCATGGATTAAAACATTTCCATTGAGATCAGGCTTGGCGTTTTGGCCCACAGCATGCATGGCTTTCGCCTCTAGGCAGCCATAGCTCCATATTGTATTTAATTAGCCCCATTAAATATAATCTAATTTGGCTGAAACTTAAGACAGTTAAGTGACAATCTAATGTGTTGAGCAAAGCTTTCATGCTCTGGAAATATTTAAGTCAAGCCTAAAGCACCTTCCTGCCCTGCATTTCTGTGGATAACCTTGACGGCTTCTCCACTTCTGTCAACAAAGCAAAACTAAAGCCAAAGTTGTTCGGTAAAGAGTTCAGATAATGCAAAAAAACTCAAGATTAAGAGCTTTGAAAAGTCACTTTCAAACAAATACAGAAAACTAATAACTTTGTATAATTTAGTTTTTTATTTAAGTATTGACAAGGCTGAAGCCTGCTGACTAGTGTAGGGCAGCAAACGTGTGCGTGTGTTTGATTTGTCTCTATTTGTCATATCCTGACTAGCAAGTGAAGCATTTCCTTGTCCAGGCTGTGTGTGTTTAGAGGAGGGTGGGCGGCACTGTGCTGGAAGATAACATGTGGCCCCTCCAGGCCCCGCACGCTAAACTGAGTCTTTAACCCTCTGAATGAGGAATCTTCTTCATTAATCCCCACACTATGTCTCTTAGCACTTGAATTTTAATGGGCTTTCTTAGCCTTTTTTCCTTAATACGATGATATTTCCCCCAAACACGTCGGGTGAGGATTTCAGGAGTTTTTTTTTTTTTTTTTTTTCTCTTAGAGAATTGTTTTCATCTGCTGGCGCACTCAGGGCTGTTATGTTTCACTTAGAGATGAGAGAAAGAGAGAGAGATGCTGCGTCTTGCTCTAATAAAATCATGGAAGGGGTGTTAATCCCTCTTGAAGGCCCGAGTCAGAAGTAGAAGACCTTTTGAGAGAAGCGATGAAGTCAGAACTGCTGAACAGTATGTGTGTGTTTGTGTTGTAATAAAGAGAAACTGTGCATATAAAACTACACTAAACAGTTAATCCCAAAATTATATTTTTTTGCATTATTTATGCACCCTCCCATCATCCTAGCCCCATAGTATTGTTATTATTATTAATATTTTTCCAAATGTTAAAGCAAGGCTGAATTTCTGTCCACTTTATATTAGGTTGTCTTAACTACTATGTAGTTACATTTAAATGAATCATTTACTACAATGCACTTTTTGTGTACGTACATGTTTTTACATTGTACTTTTATTTTTAAAAATACCTATATGTAATTACATTTCTACTTATATTTTTTAAAATACCTATGTAATTACATTTGTAATTAATTTCTGTAAATACATTTATAATTACAATGGTGACCCATCCCTTTCACCTTAACCCACCCTTAAACCTACCCACACCGCCAAACATGTCCCTAACCTTACCTGTCTCCCACCTTAATAGCAGCAATAGTGTTTTACAATACAATATTAACACAATTAGTACACTGAACTTATTTTTAACGTAAGCATATAGTAGTTAAGCCTGCCTAATATAAAGTGTGACGTGAATTTCTGAGCTGGATGATAATTATACAGGCCAAACAGGCCTAAAATTCAGTATAATAGTACCCAAATGCAACAATAAATTTAAATAAATCATATTCAATTAAAAAAAAGACAGCTTTAATATCACTAATGCCAAATGCACGGGCAGATCTAGGGGAGGGGCGCTGGTCCCAGTTGACATCTGATTGGCCCCAGAAGTGCCCCTGTCTTGTCAGTCAGCTGATTTTCATCAAAGCTCGCGAAAAAACATACCTGCCTGTATATTAGAAGCCTGCTGGTCTTAAAGGGACAGTACTAAATATGCTGCCGACAGATATTAGTTATTAGATATTATTAGGTATAGTTGAAGCTAAAATTTGAAAACTGTGGGTAACCAAACACTTGGTGGTCCACATTGAATTTGATAGTAGGAAAAAAACAAATGGAAGGTCCACAGGACCAGCAACTCTTTGGTTTTCCACATTCTTCAAAACAGCATGTATTTTTAGCAGAAGAAAAAAATCATTCAGCTTTAATCATTGAGCGAGTAAATGGTGTGTGCTTGTGTGTGTGTGTATATATATATATATATATATATATATATAAACACACCATTTTTATTGTTGGGTGAATTACTCCTTTAATGTTAATTAAAATAAATAAATGACTCTTAAGTGGAAAAAAATGTATACAGTTGCATTATTAGGAATATATATGCAGAGCAGGGTTTATCCAATCTTACTTTGGAGGTTCGATGCACTGCAGAGTTTAACCCTGATAAAACTCACCTACCTGTGTTTTCTAATGTCCCTTAAGACACTTATTAGCAATCTTTGGTTTGATTAGGTTTGATTAGGTTTAGATCCAAACTCGGCAGAGCATCGGACCTTCAGGGTAAAATTTGAGAAAGCCTGACGTAGAGAGTTTTATTTGTATTTGTTCATTCAATTTCTTGAATGCTCCTGCTAAATGTACTGTATTTATATAAAATATATTTTCTAGTGTAGAGCAGACGATTCTGTCCAGCCAATGAATGTTCTGTTCCCCTAGGACCTGACAGTATGCTTTGCTTCATTTCATGTTAAAGCATGTGGCATATTAATCAATTAAAATCAAGTTAACATGAAAACAACAACAATGAACAATTAAGAACAATAATAAGGAGTCTGAATATTTCCAACCAGTATCTAGATATCTTTTCTAGGCCTGCATGTTTCAGCCTTTAGCATGTGTAAAAATCTTCATGGTTTGAAAACATGAAAATACTATATAAATTCTTTGGTAATACTTTCTATGAAGCCTGTATTTATAATACATTAGGCATTATAATTAAAGCATAATACATTATAAATAGCTTTATAATATATTGTATGTCATGAATATTCATAAGAACCGTTTTAATGTGTTATCATTTACTTTTTGTGGTTATAGCTTTTAAGAGTATGTTCATTTATAACACACAATGAACATGGTTACAATTGTTTATATAGTAAAATATACGTAATATATAATACATAGTTATAATGCATTAAGTCTCATCTTGCCATTTTACTTAAGCTCCTTTACTTAAAGCTGACAAATACCACTTACAAGTAATAATAATAACAATACTATTTTTCTTCTCAAACAGCCATACGATCAGATATCAGATGAGATGAATGTGTAATATGACTGTTGATAAGTAAAGTAACTCTGCAACTAGATGCTATTTTTCAGCTGAAAATATTAGCTCGCTCACATTAGCCTCACAGGAAACACTCCAGTAACCCTCAGCACCTAACCACTCACAAGATGCTGTAAGGTACTGTGCAGATCTTAAATATACAACTTCATTCTCTAACCTTATTTTTAGTGTGTCATTACAGAAATCTGCTAGTGCAACTGGCCTGACGGATCGAGCGTTGGACTTGTAACCCAAAGGTAGTGGGTTCAAGTCCCAGGTCTTGCAGGGATTGTAGGTGGTGGGAGTGAATAACCTCCACCTTCAATACCACGACTGAGGTGAGACCCTTAAGCAAGGCACCGATCCCCCAACTGCTCCCGGGTGTGTGTACGTTCACTGCTGTGCGTGTGCACTTTGGATGGGTTAAAAGCAGAGCACAAATTCCTAGTATGAAACCATACCTGGCCACAAGTCACTTCACTTTATAATACTTGGCCCAACTCTGACACCTGCCTTAAAAAATCCTAGATCCGCCACTGGCCAAATGCCATTTGCCTAATGGATCTTTTTTTTGTTTTACAGCTTTTTGTTTGGGCTAAAATATTCCTTTAAAAAGGTTTTAATTAGAATCCAATTTTTTTTTTACTTTATTAAACAAATAGAGGTTCATCACTGCGCAGCACCTACGTATCAAGGAATGATGCTATTTTTGTTTTAAATAAAATTGTTTTAAATTATATGTATATATATGACACTCCCTGTCAAAAGGTACCTTATTTAATATATTTTCAAAGGTGACTTATTCCTGGAATGTAAAGCTGGTTTTTCAGCATCATTAAACAGTCTTCAGTGTCACGTTATCCTTTAGAGATCATACTAATGTGCTGATTTGTGGGGGGGGGGGGAATCCAAAATACCCTACAAAAGTTACTATATAAGCTTGGGCTAAGCAAGATTTGAAAGAAAGAAAGTAAGAAAGAAAGAAAGAAAGAAAGAAAGTTCAGCATTGCAAACACAAGAATAAATAAAATTTACAATATATTAAGAATATATTGGAAATATATCAAAAAACATCTATTTTAAATGATTATTTGTGCTGGGCAATGATTAATCAAATACAAAATAAAAGTTTTTGAGTACATAGTATGTGTGTGTACCGTTTATATTTATTATATTATACACACACCCATGCATGTATATATTTAAGAAAAATATATTACGTTTATATATTACATATATTTATATATAATGTAAATCATATTAATATAAATATATACATGTATATGTATGTCAATCCTTTAAAAATATGCTGTATATGTGTTTTTATATATACATAATAAATATATACATTACACACACATATATATTATATAAACAAATATTTTTATTTTGGATGTGATTAATTGCCCAGTATAAATTTTTCATACTATTTCACCGTTTTTACTGTATTTTTATGAAATAAATGCAGCATAATTGGCAAAAGATTAAAAGATTTGTAAAAACCTAATTATTCCAAACTTTTGACCAGCAGTACATATTAAAACATAATAAATATGTAATACGTATATATGTATTTTATGTTTTATTTTTGTACTTACTGTCTACTGTAAAACCTTCAACAAAACATATAGGGCCGAAGAACCGCAAAAAGGTTCTTGACAAGAAAAGACTACTTTGTTGGTTCTTGAAGAGCGCACCTACTTCAAGTACAAGTAAAAATCTTTGTGTGTGTGACTGTTTGTCGCTTCACAGCTTTCTCTTTCCTGCCAAGTTTCAGAGACTAATAAACCTTCCCCTCCTCCAGCCCTCAGTGTAAAACACCTACCTGTTGGGACGCCCTCCTGCTTGGGGCAGATTCCTCTGGCAGGCGTCAGTCGTTTCTCCTCCTCCTCTCTGGGCGTGACCTGGATCCCGACCTCCACCGGTCCAGACCTCCGGCAGACTTCCGGCCGCGGGGGTCTGGGGGACGGGGAGCCACCGCAGTTCGTCGGTTTGTCGAAACAGGCACTGGGTCCAGGACACAGTCTCCTTTTGTGCTCGATAAACACTAGAATATCTCCCAGGGGGAAGTTGGTTTGACATTGACCGCAGGTCAGCAGGTCACTCTCTCCGGCTCCGTCCACAGGGCTGACCATGGAGCCCTCCGACGGGTCATGATCTGCTGCAGCTGAGCAGTGAAAGAAGAGGGAAATTATATATAAATATATAATAAGAAATGGCTTTCAATAATCAACTTTGAGCAGTAACAGATCAGTCTGCCACAGATAGTTGCAAATAACTGAGATTAAAGCCTGCCAATGTGTTTCGTATAAATTTCAATTTAGTTTTCATTGGCCATTTCTTGTTATATTTTCTAATCCATTGTATTTATCCTTGATAAAACACTATAAGGGTCTATGTCACTGTTTTGCTCATCTACTTAGTCTTTAAAATATCAAAATATATAATTAAATATTCTGTATATATATATAGATATAAATATATATAGATATATAGATATATCACCAATGTTTATCATGTGTGATTTGCACATTTTGCTTCTAGCTAAAATAGTGTGAGCCACATTTTTTGCCAAGTACAGGTAAACATTATTACATTATTGGATTTCCAGAAAATGTCATATGTTCCCTAACGGTAACCACATACAAGTTCAGACTGAAAACATCTGCTTGCATTCTCAAATTAACCACTGAGCAAAAACTTAGCTAATTTTACTGACTGGAGCTGCATTACTTTATTCCAGTTTTGAATTGGCTTTTGACTGTTCTTTGTTAGTTTTTCTTATCTGGTGTTTTTAAAATAATATTCTATGGTTATTTATTTATCCCTGTAGTTCGTGCTGTAGTTCTTAACTCCAAAATAAAACAAACAAACAAAAAAACTATAGAAAGTATTATGTGCATATCAAGCACTTCACATGTCTTCAGAAATCATATCAGAAATGACTTAAGGTGTTCATTGAAATTTTCTCCACTTTATCTGTCTCCAAATCATACGATTGATGTAAAGGACTAATTTCAGTAAATTTTGACTTAATATGGAATTATTATCTGTTGCAAAAGGCTATTACTGAACATGAGACAGGGTTATATTAGTTTTAATGTCATTTATTATTGTCGTGTTATTTTATTTGTTTACCCTGTAAAGTACTTTGGGCCACTTTGTTGTGTTTATACAGTGTTATATAAATAAAGGGAAAATAAAGAAAAAACGAGTCAGTTTTATTACTTTTATATTGCTTGTTTAATCATATATGGAGATTGACTGACGTTGACTTTGTACAGAAAATCCCAGCATGAAGGTTGTTCAAAAGTCTGGAATAACCTAAGAGCGGCTAAATAATGACAATTTAAAATGCTTTTCAAACTAGACTTAGTATATCTTCAACGTTTCGCTCAACTATTTTCCTTTATTACGTAAGGCATTTTAAATGAACGTTATGGTCTATATAAAATATGCAACAACATAAAGACACATGCCTTGCCTTGACTAGTTTGAATTTAAAATAGTTGGTTTAACTAATTAAAGTACCAGTCAAGTTTCTAAATGACAAATTGCTATTGGTGTGTCTGTGATTCTTGTTCTTCAGTTATTGTGAGCTGCAAATCTGTTTTTCAGTCTGGCCATCAAACTGGTCCAGACATGATTAACTTGCTTGTTGGTGTATTGCATGTACTGTAGACTCTAGACGACAAATGAGTTCTTTTAAATGACTTCATGGACCGAAATTTTCCACACATTTGCAGCTATCCCTACTAAATCACCGCGAGAGGAGTGCGTCCAAAAAGAGCTGGATAGAATCTGTTAATGAAAATGAAATATCTCTAGCATTAGCACAAGTTACAAGAGTTAAAATGGTTTCTGTCAGTGTCTGATTCTGTCCTCATAAAGCAAAACTCACAGTTCACACAGCATACACTAACACCTGTGAGTTGCACAGTACGATCAGCGGAGTGTGTGTGTGTGTGTGTGGCAGGTAGTACAGTCGCAGTCTTGCAGTGGTATCTGTGTTTCCGGTCTACTTCTCTGCACGCTGGACGGATGTTGGAGAGGTGCACATGCACCGTACAGGTATGTCTCAGCAGACAATCTAGCGCTCACAAAAGCCGCAAAAAACAGCCTCAAAATATGCTCTCAGGCATAGGTTGTCTCACGTGTCAGTGCATTGCAGGTGCACGTTGGGAACAGTGGTTAAGGAGCTTGACAAACAGACGTTTTCATATGTGAAAATCAGTTACATCTTTATCACCTCTTACCCTCGTCAAATTCCTTGTTTGGCATCTCGATGCCGTTTTCCCGCATTATTATCGATGACGAAACAGCACTCTATTTGCTGTGAAATGTATCTGACTCAACACAAAACCACAGTGAGATACAAAACAGATTTACAGAGAGCGTAAATACAGGAAAAAACAGCAGCAGTATGAGATCCGATAGCAAATCAGCTCCAGTCTTCTGCCTGAGGGACAAACACACTGGTTGGCTGTACACTCTTAAAAATAAAGGTTTTGTTTTGGCCATCAGACATCTAGAACCTTTTCAATGCACAAAGGGTTCTTTAGTTTGTAAAATGTGACCAATCAGTCCAAAAAAAAAAAAAAAAAAAAAAACATCATCTGAAAGATAAGTTTTTCATGGATGTGTGGTTTGCTAGGATTGGACAATATGTGGCATATAATAATAATAATAATAATATAAGGAATTTGAATTTTGCTGAAAAGATATCAATAAAAAATACTGAGAACCACGCCTTTCAAGTTGTCCAAATGCAGTTCTTAGCAATTCATATGTACGATTTATATGCAATATTTATTAACAGCAGGAAATGTACAAAATATCTCCATGGAACATGATCTTTACTAATGATATTTGGTATAAAAGAAAAATCCTTTTGACCCATACAATGAATTTTTGGCTATTGCTATAAATATACTCTAATGACTAATGAAAAGTACTGTTCAGTGAAAGAATATTGGTTCTTCTGTGGCATAGTAGTAAAAGAAATGCTTTATTACTAAGAGTCTGGGAGCCATGGGAAGAGCAACAGTAGCTTAACTCCTGTAGAATATTTAACTCGGCATGATATTTAGATTCTTTTAAAAGAATATTCTTGATCTGTTTTAAATTTAGAACCCCCGCTATCACAGAGCTGACCAAAGTCAGTTTGAGCAGCATGTGATATCTAAACAGAGCAGCGCATGCATGATCTGAAGGACGCCTGCGAGAGCACACACTCGGCTGTCTGCACCCCTCTCTCTCTCTCTCTCTTGCTGGCTGACAGGAGACCCCCAAAGCAGTGGAGCAATGCCAAGAAGGAGAACACAAACATCATGGGCTTGGCTCGGACCCAATGCCACGGAATTGGGTGTGGAGGGTGGCTGGGAGGCATCCACACCGTCCTGAACGGGCCAGACACGAGCAGTGGACACAATAGAAGAAGGTGTATGTGAGAGCCACAGGTGTACAGCAAATGATGTGTGTGCCGTGATATTTCCATCAGAAGCTGAAACTTCAATTATTATATAGAATACAAAAATGTGTAAAAAAGCAGTATAGCTGGTTTATCATCAATTATGTACACCTTCAACGTTATTAATTCTATGAATTTACAGATGCTTGCTCACTATACAGTGGATTTAAATATAATACCGTGGACCTGCAATCCAATTTAGACTAGGAAGTGAACAGTACATTTTAAAACAAAGAAACATTATGCTGTATAATGTGAAAGATTAGTCCTATTTCAATATTTAAATCTGTTCCATTGAGCATGGGAATGTTTCTTTTTAACAAACTGTGGAACTCATGCAGCTCGAATGTGCTGTGATTAAAGCAAACAGATGAAAGTAATCTATTGTTTTTATGCTGATATTACTCAAATTGTTATTCTGAAAGTTAGATGTGCAAATAAAACCAACTAACAAATTTATTAGTGGACTATTTTTGAAACGTGTTTAATGTGAAAAGAGGAAATTGCGTGAAGAGGAAATCAGTACATAGAAATAAATGTGTGCAACAAAACAATCTGAAAACAAAAACAGTGAAGAATATATATACATATGTGTTATTCTATTAAAAAGCATTTTAATAATAAAGCAGTAATTAGTAATAAAAGAAAGCATTTGTGATAAAATTGCAATGTGATGAATATGAAATACTGATACACTATTTTGATTATTAATAATTTTTAATAACAAGTTATTTGAGGTCAAGTTTATTGTGATCATTGCTCTGGATAAAAAAAAAAAATCATAATTAAAAAAAAAACAGCAGGCGACAGAAAACATCTCGCGCATTCAGAACAAAGATTATAAGTGATATATATTTGCACAACTGTTAACGTCTCCAGCATGTGCTAAAAGATTTTGTCTAATGTGATTTCTGAGCTTACCAGGTGCATTTTCAAAAAAAAATAAAATTATAATAATCCATGTGCTTGATAACGTCTGTTTCTTATCTTCATTTAAGGCCTATACACTGTCAACTGCTTCTGGATGCATGCCAAACAAGTGCGCACAATTTCTGAAATGCACGTGTGCGTTCTAACGACTCTTTCGAACCCCAAAATTTCACATAAAGCTACGTGCTGGAAATCCGAACCACAAATATTGCTTAAAAAAACTTGGTTGGAGGCAAGGACACAAAATGTTTAGGAGCAATGAGCACAGTGGGCACAGCGTCTATATTACTGCTCCCCAGGGTGAAATCTATACTCCAATAAATTAAATTAATTACCTTTAGCGTAAGATAAGAGATTTATTCTGAGCCTGTTGTGGGAATGATACACTTGGGAGGAGAGATAGCAATTCAGGGTATTAACCATTATAAATACAGTTATCACATTTCCTGAAGGCAGTAATCAGATTCTCAAAGAAAACACACACACACACACACACATGCACTCTCTCTATCACTTTCCCTCTCGTAAGGACTTACAGCACCCCCTATCAGCTTCAACCGTTCACATTTACAATCCAATCCACTGAAGCTGTGCAAACCAGCAAAGACGACACTCATAAAATAAACCCAAATATTGTGCAGTGGAACAGAGACTCGCCTATAATATTTGACAAGTCAGGTCAGACGAGTCTGATCAGCGGGTAACCACACGTCCATCAAACAGCTCTCGGCTCACACGGTCTGTGAAATAAGTTCTCTCGGAGGCAGTGCTAACACACACAAAAAGGGTGGACATCACCATAAAGTCACTCCTAAAGTTGAGAGCCACTTGTAAAAGGCTGGTGTGACCCTTTCCACTGTTAGGAATCAAAGGCGCTGTGCTCCGGCTGCGGTTCATGCCTTGCGTTTTATTAGCATGATGACCAGCGGCCACTAAAAGATCACGGAAAACATCATGTGAGCATCAAAGAGCTGACATTCATGACCATTAAAGAGTCATTTTACATTTTAGGAGCCGGTAAGGGCCCTAATGGACAGCCCCCACCCACATTTTAGCGTTTCACGCAAGACGAGCTGCTCATGTAATGAATCATATATGTTCACACAGTTTACATGTGACTTACAAAGAAGAAAACTAATGAGGCGATTTGCGGAAATCTCAATACGAGCGCTTGAGCGTCTTCCACAAGAGCCCGTATTTGTGTTTGCAAGAGCCCTGCCATTTTAGGTCGTGGCTTGAGAAGTTCTCTTTAGTGCACACACCTGTACTTGTACATGCGGGTGGAGAGTGCGCCCCGCGTTTATTTCGAGACGTGAAGTATGTTGATATTCCTGTTCCTTGCTTTTCTCTTTAAGTGTGATCTATAGGTCTTGTCGCTCTGGGCAGGATCTCTCTATTGTGCAACCTCCAGCTAACTGACATGTTTTGTGCCAAAAGCATTGACATAGCCAAATGAGGGCACTTTGGTTTTCCCCTGCAGACAGACAGACAACCCAGAAAGAGCCCGTGAAGACTGGAATGGAGGTTAGCGTGCAAACCTGAACCGAGTCCACTTAAAAAGTGTCGGTTTACACTCTGTACACATGCGATAGAGTGTATAGAGCGCACAATGTAAACTGCACATTTGCCAACTGACACACACACATACCGCCAGACTAATTATGTTTGAACTAAACACATATTTGAGACACAGTATGATTATTCTGCTCAAAACACTTACACGGGATGGCTTTTGCTGTACAAATATACATATTTAAGCAGGCAATAATGTATGAGATGTTTCAGCATTTATTAGTCACAACAACTGGAAAGAAACCCCAAAAAATGTTTTCTGAGAAAAAACTAAAACCTCTGCTTGATAAACCACATCAGGTAAAATAACCTGGCAGACTAGCAGTGGTTTGAATTTAAAGGCCACCGGCGCTCTGTAAACCCACCCATTCCTTTAACCCACTTTTCTCATCTCATGTCTTCACATTTTCTAAAAGGACAACATCGGTATCATTAACAGTGCATATTTTGACGTGTAAAGACCATCTACTCACTACTGAATCAGATATTTTCAGGAAGGCACGCCTTCGCATTGTGCCCACATTCTCAGTGAAACCAGAAATACCAAAATGAATAACAAGACAGAACGCAATCAGCATCAAAACTCATGTTATAGATTAAAAAAACGGCAAACATTTCTGAAAATGTTCATCAGAATTTTTTTTAATGATTTGATAAATACAAAAACATCTTAAATAAATAAATGGAAAAATATTTGAAACAGTACGTGCGTATGGATTAACTCACATCAGTGATACTGTATGTAATGTCTTAACTGTGGATAAACTTTTCTGGTCTTGTATTGTTTAAGGCTGCAATCATTATTATAATCATTTTGAGCTGCTATAAGTTAGGCGGAATTGTTGTTTTTTTTTTTTTTAAGTAAACACTTTCCATGAGGTTACTCTCAATAGTTTACATTGGAGCTAGTTTATTTTTCCTTTAATGTGCAAGAAAAGCTTATAAGAGAATAATAAATAGGCTAAAAGAAAACCAAAATGTTTTAGAGTACTTACATAGGTTTTACTACTGGAAAGAGTGTGTTAAGCATCTTAGATAAAAGTATAAATTGAAAATGAACTTAAGGAGTGTGTTGTTTTGAAAAATCAACATATGATAAAAACTGATTAAAAATGTATCGTATTATCACATTGTTTTTTAAAAGTAAATTAACACCAGGCTATCCAGCAAAGACGGAGCCATTTAAATAAACTTGGTACGCCATGTGTATAGCCTATGTGTGACAATAATAGAAAATAGGTGAGGAGTGTGTGTGTGTGTGTGTGTGTGTGTGTGTTGAGTGGGACAGAGCAGATGAACGCGTGGGTCTCACAAAACTATATGTTATGATTTATGGTTTTATGGTTTTCACTTCCAGTTTGTTTAAATCGATTATTCACATTAAATGAGAAAAATATCATCACAGTAGGACGTATTGATAATGTTTAAAATAAATAATTAAACACATTAAAAAACTAACAGGCCTCAATTTTTGGTAACAGATAATCGATAAAAAAAAAACTTAAATGTAATAAGCAAACCTACACTTAGCTCGCTGTTATAATTTGCAGTGCTAATTAAGCTTAGATAGTGCACATAATTACGTTGTAAATGGTGGTTTTAAGAGCCGGTGATCTTAATTTTTTAACGCACGTCTACATTAAAAAGGAAATCAAGTTTAGTTGCAGATATCAGACACAAACAAAGCAAGCAAACAATAAAGAAAGTTTTTTTGCACCCCTATACTCCTTCATAGTATTGAGGGAGTGCGGTCCGTGTGAAGAAGGTGACAGAGGTCTTGTACTCACTCGGTAGGTTCTCCCTCTGTGTGAGGGACAGATGCTGTGGGTTGCCTTGCTTCCGTCGGGACATCGCCCCGCATTTACAGCAGCATCTCACGGACACTCGGACTAATATGTGCGCTCCAGAAGACCTCTCCAAACTTTCCTCCACAGCCCTGGTACTGTTCCACCCCGCTAGTTCTAGTCGATACCGCGGCACAAACTAACACTTGTACTCTGCGAACAGACTAAATTGCATTCGACTGTCGTGAGGCATCAACTAAGTGCCACTTAACCTGAGATAGCGACGCGTGAATACCACTCCGACCCGCAGCAGCGACAACCTCGCTGTCTTAAAATTCTTTACAAACCCCTAAAACATACAAGCAGTTGCCCTGCTATAATGGAAATCCAAGATCCGTGGACGGCGGGCTCGCCAGGTGAGAGAAGTCTTTGGCACTGTCCTCCATGTGCGCTTGGCATCAGAGCGCAGAATGGCTCAACCTCTGAAGACAACACCTCCTCTCCAGATCAATCAGGACCCGAGCAATTACGTCTCGCGTTCACGCTGCTCTCAGGGAGGACCCAGCGCCTGTGTGTGTGCGGCAGGGGTTGCCTCTGAAGAATGGAATGGGATTCAAGTTCAAGTACGGACGTGATGTGACGCGTGGCGCTGGGGGCGACTAGCGGCGGCAGTCTGGGGACAGAGGGTCTCCGTGCCCACCGGCAACGCTCCCGTCACTGCTAAAAAAGACTCGGGTGTGGAAAAGGGAAAAAAAAACCGACAGCTTTGCAAGAAATTCACTTACAAAACGTTGACAACGTTTTAGAGATTGTACGGGATGGCATTTGAATGCTTGTTTATGTTGCAGGTCAAAACCGTGCATTTCATTAAATTAAATAGGAGCCTAAACCAACATACTTTAACAAGCTCAATTTGATTTGCACCTTAAAATACAACTTGCTGAAAACAGAAGAGAACATGCTGACTTAAAAGTGCAAACCCCATCAGGGTTAACATGACGCGTAGTAAAATACAGCAATGCACATTGCGTAATAAAAGAGTAAGCAGGGTAAAACACTACAATGAGGAAAGCTGATAATAAAAAAAAAAATAGCTTATTGTTAAAAGTGACGTGTCACTTTTTGGGACGTTGTTTTAAAGGTTTTCACTGTAAATGATCAGGTAAAATAGGATTAAATGTATGATTTCATATTTTCACATGCATCGTTTTGTTATCTAAAAATTTCGAGAATTTTAACAGTGTTTTAAAAATGGTTCAACATAAAAAACAAGAAAGGAAAAAAAAGCGATTCATGCTTTTTAATTAATTTTTAGGCCTAAACTGTAAAATAAATTGTGTATTAAATAAAAAATAGCCTGCTTTGTATATTTTTACTTTTAACTCTCTTACACTGTAGTGGGGGTGTAGCCTATAATGCACAATTTTATAGATATAACATAAGAACTCGGCATTTTTATGAAACTTAAGTAGTTGCTGTACTGTAAGCTATTTTAATAAAATGCTGTGCTTATAAACAAATAAATAAATAAATAAAAATATGTTACTAATATCATGTGCTGTTTATTTATTTTTTATTTTTTACTGCATTTGTGATAAACATAGTAATTCATAAACCAATCTGTAGATCTCCAATGCTGAGATTCTAGGTACGTAATTGTGTGTGTTAGACGCCCTGCACTTGTGTGTTTTGTTTTTATTTAGCCAATAGCGCCACCTGATGGTCTTCAATGGAGCTAAAGCGTGTTTACTGAGACGAGGGTTCGGGCAGGTTTAACCACATCTGCTCCAGAACAACTTACAGAAGGAGGAAAAAAGAGCATAGAAGAGACCGGGGCTAGTTGTCACAGGGGCTGTATTAGTCCATCTTATACTGAAATAATCTGTATACTGAAAAAATCTTATAGCATTAAAATTTAGAGGCAATTTGCTATGCACATTTTTGAGATTTTAATTAAAAGACATATTGCCTTCTTTCCATCACAGCAGATGAACTATGATAAATGGCATATCACTTCACACTGAGGCAATAACTTGCATGCAGTGTATACAGTCAGTGTAGTCAAGCCCCAGAGCAAAGTCAGATTCATCAATAAAACATGATTTTTTTCCATTAAGGGTTACCGTTGTTGCCTCTGGGAGAGGAACACCATTATATACAATGGCAACACGCAAGACACTAAAAAAAAAAAAGTTTCTGCTGTTAGTTTGGTTGTGTTTCAATCGTGGCTTGCCTACATGTAGACTGCATTTTTTGGGGCATCCCATACACGTTATTACACGCTCACACAGCTCAGTGACCTGGAACGCTTACACGATGTAAAAATTACTCACTATGTTTTGAAACACTGTCTCTCTCTTCACTCTGACTGAAATGTGGGGATGGTGATTAAGAATAGAACACACCATGCAGGACTTTTTGGGACATGGAATTTGTGGATTTTACAAATATTTCAAATATTGACGAAATAATGGCAAAAAAGAGTGGTAAAGCCAATATAAATGTAAATATAACTAAAACTTCAAAATAATTTAAAAAATGCTATTTAAAAAAACAAATATAATAATGTTTAAATAATTATATTTATATATTATTATAAAAATAATATTTTATAACAATAGTAATCTTAATTTACTAAATTTACATCAAACAGACTGAAAAGTATCAAATAATATGACTAATGAAACCATTTTTACACAGATATAACCTTTAATTGTTATTTATACACAATAAGGCTATGTTTGCTCATAAAAGGCCTATGTAATCTGATTATATTTAAACGAATTTAACAAAGAAACTATGAACTGTTCAATAGTTTGATGAAGCTAATTTGTCTTACTGTAGGGTTGAAAAACAGTTTATCAGATGAAATCTGGGAATAATATTGTAGATATGGTAGCAAAATGTGTGTGATCTTATTAGTTATTATCGGCCTTGATGTGGTGTGTGCCATGTCCACAGTGGACTGAAGATCTGACTCTTAAAATCCTGGTTAATTACGCCCTCTAGTGGATTCATTTACACAACTCAATCTTCACAACTGACTCACAAAAACTATCAAGCCTCGTCAGTTATGACATTTAAAATCGATAAACATGCATAAAATCTTTTAATTTGTCTAAGCTAAATTCAGTACTGTATAAAAAAACTTAGAACCTCATTTATAACCATTAACAAACACCAATTAATAACAATGACAAATCATAAAGAACTACCAATTAATTATTAATACCAACATGAGCCCTCTGAGACATGAGCAGTCATCTGTTTAACTGGAACCACGGTCATAAAACGCATCATTTAATTACCCAGGTGTCTGTTTGAGCTACAAGTTATATTTTTTTTACTTTAATGGTCAAAATAACAAGTAGCTCCTGATAGTAAAGGATTTATACTATAGGTAACACGAGTAGCACGGGCTTCTTATGTATTTCACAAATAATTATTCATTTATTTTATTTAATAAATTATGTTTTTATTGATACATATTTTTTTGTTGTGACACATATGGTCGCACATATTTTATTTATGTTATGTCAAAACAGTGGCGTCTCAATGACTAGTACACAATCTTTTTAACTCTTTTAGGCCCGGTTTCACAAACGGGGCTTAGCTTAAGTCAGGACTAGGCATTAGTTCAATTAAGAGATTTAAGCAACTTTTACAAAAATGCCTTAAAATAAAATATTACAGGTGAGCATCTTAACTCAGAACAATGACACGGACATGTTTTAAGATATGTCAGAGCAAGATATTTTCGTCTGAGACAGCTCAAACGTGCAATTTATTCTGAGACTAGCTTAAGCCTTGTCTATGAAACCGGGGGTATAAGTACTAAAATTAGGCTACTGAAGAATTAAACCTAAACTGAAACAAATTAAGTATAATAAATGTTACATGTAAATCATTACTAAAATAGTTTATGAAACAAAAATAGCCTTGATACAGCACACTCAGCTAAATGTCTCGGTGTGTGCGTTTTATCTTTAATTAAAAAAATAAATAAATAAATGTCTTACAAAGTCAGGAATCATAAAATGAAAAACATTTTAATTTAAGTAAATAGGCAACAAGGTAAGCTGCTCCTAGTTTAACCAGCCCTCCTGTGAGAGTAGAGCATTACACAGGCTCTCTTCAAGCACTCGGTGAGAGACACTGAGACTCAGTGTCTGCGAAGGACCGGAGGTATGAAAGGCCAGATGTTTTTAACCACGAGAAGCAAAGTCCAGTTGTAAATGAATGAGCTACTAACAGTTGAGTTACAAACAAAACCGGATAATTGGCCCCAGAGGGGGGCCCTTCTGAAAAGGTCTCAAAGGCCACTGTTGCAGGGGGGAAGAGCCACAGAGTAAACCAGTCATTAACAAGAACGTGAAGAAGCCAGGAACAATATGGAAAATTGCCATTGCTGAATCCCCTGAAGATAATGACTATCTTTGAGATTTACACAACAGCTGAGTCGCCAGCACCGCCAAAGTCATGTAGTATGGGGATACCTCTAACATTTCAACCAAGTGTCAACCAAACATCTTTAAACAGGAATGTTACTTAAAAGACCCAGTGAAATGCATCTTATCTTCATATATGCACTGAATATACGGAGTACTCGTGGTGAAACGCACAAAAAACATATGGAAGCATACAGCCATCAAAATTAATCGATATCCCTGCATGCAATGATATTCTAAACAAAATCTAAATGTATATATACATACATACGTATGTATATTAACCCTATGTATTGTATATGTGTATGGGTTAATTCAGGTCAGATTTCTCTGAATGTGTGTAATGATCAAGACTCACTCACAAAACTATGTTTACTGTAAACGTGCTTCTCAATCAAGCCTTTGTATTCAGCGGTCAGACACACATGGCTACTCCATGGCTCTTCTACAGCAGGGTTAAAATAAGTGTCATTAAAGCATCACAAGGACCTTTGAGAAACGCACTCAAAAAACAGCCGAGACTCATCTTGGTAAACTTTATCTGGCCAAGAACACGGAGCCAAGAATGACAGAGAGAAAAACAGAGCGTCATCAAAACGTAAAACCTGTTGATTAACATCAATACAGACTGCCATTGTCTATATAGGAGGAAGTAAACGATATAATCATATTTCATGGAAGACTGGAGGATCCGGGAGGACCAAGTATTTTTTCTCCAGCCTTATTCCGACTCGTGTAAATTACAGTGTGGGTGTAAAAGAGCATGAGAATGTTTATCAAAAACAGCAGGGTGTGTGAAGAAGAGGTTAACCACACCATGCTGATGTCGACTGTGGTATGCTGACTACGCTTATATGTGTGGTTTGGAGAGACAGAGGAAATATGATCCTCACTGCCTTATTCATAATATATGAGGGCCTCCAAAGACTAGATGAGCTTTTGTAGAACAGCACTCACCTCTGATCAGCGGACAACTCTGCTGGCATTTATAACCAAAGTCACAACATCATATAGCACATTAGAGCTGAGGTCTGCCATTTCTGTGCAACTGGCTCCATTAAATGCATTTACAAAAATAAAATAGCAAATAGAATATCAGAAACGGGACTAACAAATACACACTTTCCCACAGTAGCAGTGGCTTTTTCACCTCACAACTAAACCACATTTTTTCGTCACAAAATGCATTAGAATTGCAACACACGGTAAAACTTGTGAAGTCTGCAATGTTCACTTTCGAGAGAAAAAAAGTCAGAATTGTGAGATGAGATAAAATTAGCTTAAGTTTAAAATGACCTAAAAATAAAGAAAGAAATGTAAAATTCTAAATTTTAGTTATGAATTTTTTTT
>JAUCMU010000043.1:2866359-2880861 GCA_032275025.1 Enteromius treurensis
AAATAATTTTATGATCACTTATGTGGTAGTAAGCATAATGGCACAATGCAGTAATATATATATATATATATATATATATATATATATATATACATATATATATTCTAGTAGTAGGTCGTAGTAACTTTGTTGTATGCATAGTAGAAGAAACGTTGATCTTGGATGGATCACATTCATGGAAAGTAAGTAGAATGTAAGAGGAATACAGACATATATTAGGAACATGAATATGTCACTGTTGCTGATCCCAAGAGCTCATGAACACAATGCGGCACAGCTTCAGTTCTTTTGATGAGTCTCTTACTCTGAGCATTTGAATTGTAGAATCATTTTCAGTGTCGTGATCGAGAATAAACAATGTCTCCATCTGTGTAAACAAAGCACATGTAAAGTAGCAGATGAATATGACAGCTGATTTAACCTTAGTCTGATCAGTAAGAGGGGGTGTGTGAAGTGTGTCTGGCTTAATCATAAATGCTGAGTGAAAAAGTGGCTGCGGTGTGTGATGGGCAGTCAGCTGTGTAAATGGAGCTTATTTGATGCTTTCGATTCACTCACGGAGGAATATGCAGATTCCTATTTGGACAGGCCTGACTCCTTGGCCGACGCAGCCATCCAAGACACCTCGTACCACACACCCCCATTATGAAGAGGCGTTTGCAGTCAGATCACGGACTCACAACAAAGAGGGAATGATGTGAAATAGCGGAGCCAGTTGTACAAAAATCATTGATGTGAGCATTAGCTCAGAATGGGCAGAAATTACACTTGTGCGTTCCAGAGTCAAACAAATACATGTTCTGCTGTACTGTACAAGCATGTGCTTTAATTGGATTTCATAGTTCATTACTGGCCACACATCGGTTTATAAATTCACTAAATGAAGCCCTTATTTTGTCAAGCCAAAACAGAACATTCAAAATGACACATTTAACACAAAGCAACATTCAATGTAGTCAACATTCGTTGTGTCATGATAGAAGAAGAGTTTTTAGCAACAGATCTTTTCATCAATAATACTTCTCCATTATCGTTTCTTAAAAATAATGTACATTTGATGATATAAACACACTCATGGGGCTACGTTCAAAAAACAAACCAAACCCAATTCTAAATTTTGTGCTGGACTGAACAGACATGTTCATCATAACATCAAAACATTTTGTATTATAAATGAATATTTCATATTTTGCTATAATCGGACATTAGAAGAGTTCTGATTTCTATTAGCTTCAAATATATATTTAAAAAATATTCCATATATATATATATATATATATATATATATATCACTTTGTGTAATGAAATTAATTCTTGGTATTTTATTATTCACTGAAAATGTGGATAAAATAACTTATCCAACTGCCCAAAAGTCTGAGACCATAATCGAAATCTGATATTTTTTGTCATTGAAAATAAAAATCATAGACGTTTAAAACAAAGAAGCATCAGAACAAAAAACATGAGAAGGAATCTTTATTCTGCATCTAAATTACATTTAAATTGTAATACTGATGTAATTTGTTAATGTAATAATAATTATTAATATAATTTAATTTAATTTATAATGAAAAATATAATATAAATATACTAAATAGCATAATTTTCACAGTGGTCTCTGATTTTGGACCCCATTTCAAGCTTATCGCGAAACAAAAGCACTATATAAATAGACGGGTTGACATTATATGCACAATAAAGCAAGACATGGTCCATTGGCACTTTGTTTAAAAAATGGTCTTGTTGCTCTCTTTCATTGTCAGTTTCTAAAGCATTCTGCACATGTGTAGCCAACACAAAGAGCAGTATGTGTGCTTAAATATGAGACAGAAATCAAAGGCAGAAAATGTCTTGCTGTGGCGTCTCTCTGAAGACAATAGGAGCCCTTGACCATCGTTACGACGGAAACAGCACAGACAATGACACTTAGTATTAGCTCTAGTCAAATGCGGCACATTATATCAAATATTGCGGTCTTCCTCTGACTCTTTGAAATAACACTCAATGCTTGACTAACGGAAAACAGCTTAGCAATCAGAAAATACTGCGGATGGTTTGACCGAATTGAGACGCAGACCAAAGGTGTAATTGTTGCCCAGCGGGGGAGTCTGAAGCCCCCGCTGAGATTTCTGTCTCCTTGGTTCTACTTTTCGACAAAAGTGTGAACAGCGTGTTACTGCGTCCTGTTTGCCCTAGAACAGGACCGCCTGCACTTCCTGCAGGCACGACACACTGACGCACAGCATCATGATGATTGGGTGCAAGCCCCCATTACGCTTCTAGCAGGAGTACGAGGGAGGGAAGGAAAGCTTGTGTGTGTGTGTGTGTGTTGGTGTATCTGTGCCTGCTCGCAATAAATGAGCACTGTGCACCCATCCGTAGCGAACCTAATGGAAAAGCAAAGAGCATCATTACCTCAGACGATCTCTGGCACTCTGCCTCCCCCACATCACCATTCTTTGAAAAATATGGACTGGACATGTCAAAATCCCTTTTTGTGAAGGACACGCACCATTTAATGGACAGCTGATGGGGTGAAGCATCCTCAGGTGCAAGCTTGATTATCCCGTGCACAACTGCAAGCTATTATTAACAGCATTATCTACAAACAGCATGCACATACTGGCTAATGCACTGCAAAAATGCTTTTCTAGCCTAGATTTTTGCTCTGGTTTCTACCCAAAATATCAAACAAATTCTTAAATCAAGAAGTAAATAATATTGTCTTGTTTTCAGAAAAATACACATTGTAGTGACAAAATAATATGTCAATGCAGTAAGTAAAATAATCTTTAGCTTATTTTAAGTTAAAAACTCACTTAATTCTTGATTGAAAGTCCTTCTTGATTTAAAGGTTTCTAGATATTTTGGCTGGAAATAAGACAAACAGTCTAGAAAAGCATTTTTTTTGCAGTGTGTACCAAGCTATTGCATTAAAACTTCAAGCTATTGCACACAAAAATCCAGGTAAAATTGCTCTTGAGAGTTTGTGTTTCAGTAATGAAATGATGGGGCAACTATAAAATGCAGATTTTTTTCAAACCAATGACACTTCAGAACTTTCCTTGCATTGACGCCTTAAGAAATTCCCCTTTCTTATGTTGCATTTTTATGATACGTCACCACTTGGCCCCCCTTTTTTACTTCAAGTTGCACTAAAACCCATGTACCCGACGATTCACAATCCTTACTTTGTCTGTTCCGGGGCTTTGGAAATACCTCCATTGCTTTGCTTGCTGTGAGCGAAAGCACAGATGAGAAGGGTTGATAACGGCATCAAAGTCATTATTCCTCCTGCTGCTCCACTGCTTTTCCCCTCCTCTTTTTGCCGCTCACAAAGAAAGGCAGTCTGATAAGCAAGAACACTCGATAGTTGTTTACACATAGTCGTGCAGACTATAGACAGCCTTGGCGTCTTGATTTCGGGTTCGGGATGGAGAAAGGTACTGCTTGTCCTTCTCCAGGTTGGACTTCTCTTGCTGCCAATTGTCCGCTTGCAGCTTGTCTTGGTTTAGTTTCTCTTGAAGCGACTCCTCTCGTTCCGGCGGTTCAGTCTGACTCTGCTGTTCGCGGTGCTGCTGTTTGAGTTGGTCGCTGTTCGGCTGCTCCTGGCATGGCTTTTGCGGTTTTGGCTTGTCAGGGTGGGACGAGCCCGAATCCAACGGACCGCCTCTTCTTCCAGGACATGATAAGCAAAAGATTACGCCTGCGGCTAAAAGGAATCCTGCTGACACGAATGCCACGTACACCGCCGCCCCTGGCTCGTACTTGCTGCTTTTGGGCACTTTGGAGTCCATAAACGTTGTGATGACCTCATTGGTGAACCAGGATGCGGGCACCAGACACAGCACCCCTGCTATGACGAAGCAAGCCCCTGCGGAAATCGCAGTATGTCCCTTCGAGCGATAACTGCCACCCCAGCGAGTACATTTCAGCCCTAGGGCGGCCAGGCAGAGTCCCATTGTCGCCATCATGCAGGAAAGCACCATAGTGGTGCGTGCAGTCTGGAGATAAGCCGGCAACGCCAACACAGAGTACTTAAGCGAGCAGCTGAATACTCCGGTGCTGTACCAGGTGCAGTCCATCCACAGTCCCTGCATCTGCGAGATGGCAGTCATGATGTTGGAGCCCACATCTGCACTCACCTTCCAGTTGGGTAGCAGCGTGGCCACCGTGGCACTCACGACTCCCAGCACCGCCAGAATAAAGGCAAACATTTGCATGGTGGAAGACGGCATCGTCGGTCCCTTCCCCCTGCGGCCGTCCCGCTCACCTTGCAGTGGCCCTCGGTGCGCAGCTTTCCCTATCAGCCCGGCGCAGGACCTGACAGCAGATAATTCCTCCGCACTGGCTCCGCAAGGCTGCGATAAAAAAACAGAATGAGAATTGAACTGAGCGAACAAGCGTGACGGTCTGACAGATGAGGCACGGGGTCTGATGACTGAAAAGGGAAAGCCGCAATTTTTTCCCACCCTATCCTTATTTGGGACGTTTATGTTTTAGTACACCCTGAACCAGTCAGCATTTTGGGGGGAAGTGACTTTGAAAGGCTAATTGTTTTTTTTTACTTCGCCACTGCAGAAACACCCTTTGGCATGGGTTGATGCATAAAAATGGCACACAACCGCTGCAAGGTAGAAATTTAGCCAATTATGTGGTCTGTTTTGTCTGAGTTAATTGATTTTTTTCTTATCAGTGCAAACCCATTTGACAGCTTGGAAATTAGAAAGGGAATGAAAATTACTCCTATCTTTTGTGGTCCTTCAAACGGCGATGAATTGATCTAGACAAGTGCATTGTGATAGTGCATTCTGTTTCATTTATCTCAGAACAAATAAAAACCTTTACTTACCCTTTCACTGGTGCGCTATGGTGATGTTCTGAAGAGATTTCCTCTAGCTTCTGAAGAAAAGAGAAAATTGCTGTAAAAACAAGCAAAAACTACTGTAAAACTGCCTCTTTCTTTTTTCAAATAACATCTCCTTGGCAACCCAGCACAAGTCTGAAAGCTTTTCAGTGTCCTATAAAAGAACCCCCACACCTTCCCGTTGTGACTGACTGGATGTTTTACCATGTGATCAGTAATCACTGTACCGCTGGACGACTCACTTGAAGGTCATTCAGTCAAAGAACACAGAGTATAGGGAATGTCATACAAGGAGAGGTGATGAACATAATAAATACTTTTTTTGGCACAAAAAAAACCCCACAATGTGCAGCTGGAAATCAATTCTTATTACATGTGGCAGGCAATTATCTATGGCTGCACTGGTGTGATTTATTTTTGATAAGAAGCAAAGGAGGAAATTGCATATGGGACTGTTAAAAAGAAACATGTTTTCTTTCTTCGGCTGAAAGAGAAAGCTGCTAAATGGATGAAGACAGTTTTTCCAAGTATAACCTACGATGAACATTTATGTTGTTTAGGTCTTGTGCAAAGCGGCGTTCACACCAGCAGCAATTTTATTGCCGGGGGTCACAGCATTGTTTAGGTGATCTCACTGCTAGGTTCTCTGTTGTTATTGGTGGGCTGCACAACCGCCTTTTAAAGCTCTGATAACAAATAAGATTGTCCGTTATTGTCCATGTACTATTTATTTCTCACATCTAAACACAGTGCATACTGTACAAAGAGCACAGCAACAGAAGCTTATAATGTTATGCAATGAATTGAAATTTTGCTGCATGGGAAACAAAAGATTAAAAAGAGAAACCATGGGGCGTTTGATTTGTGGCATTCAACAAACAGACATGTTATGCTAAATGTGACACTGCAGAAATCTCGCCGAAGTCTTTCTCACACTCAGTATCCGAGTCTCTTTTGAGTCACTGGACTGAGCATGTGTACTAGCAGCATGTTTAGCCTTTGGCTGTTTGCGGGGCGTGGGAAGAGAAAATGGAAATGTACTTTTCTCATGGGGATGTTTTTCACTCACCACAACTCACTTGTTACTGCTCATAATTGCCTCTTTTTTTTATGGTCATTATATAATCTGTATTTCCGTCACACTTATTATAAGATGAAACTTAAGTTTTTAAGACTAAAGAAATAAGGTCAAAAAGAAGGTAAAAATGACTTTGAGTAAGTAAAACAAATACTCAGCAGTTTTAAGATAACAACATGTTTTTAATGTTTAATTAGAAGAATAATCTGAACGTTTCTTATCTTGTTTTTTTTAATCCATATGGTGACATGTCATTAAATATTCCTTGAATAAGCACATTACAACAAATACCGTTTAAGTTTAACTACGTCAAAATGTTTATTTTATTTATTTATTTGCACTGTCTAACAATACACAATGCAAAAAAATAAAATCATTATATTCATTTTAAATCTGTTTGTAAATATTTTATTTCTTTTAATAAAATAAATCAAAATACAATTTCATATTTAGGTCAAAATGTTGATACTTTTTCTCAGTTCAGCCTTTCAGTCTTTATAACAGGGGTGGTAAACGTCTCTATACAGTAGGTTACAGTACCTATTGATTTTTTTATTATTCTTTTTAAGTGCAGTTTAAGGGCTTTGATTATACAGAATGTGATTGTTTGTGTTGTGTGTTTTTTTCTTTTTTCACTGGCATAAAAAGAGTATAGGCTACAGTAAATTATTTTATTTTATTTTTTTTTTGTCATTGAATACCGAGTCTGAAATTTTTATCAGAAATTGCGTTTACATCAGTCACGTTTACACACCACTTCCAAAACTTTTCCCCGTCATAAAAAATTGGATCAGCTTTGATTTTCTGCGCTTTTGTATCCCTAGCAAGCATTTCGATAGGAAAGGATAACAAATACGAAAAAAAAATGCATATGGAAACTCGGAATCAGTGTGCAAGGACCTTTACATTTGTCAGAAGCTCTATAAAAATCCAAGGTGAACAAGGGCGGTAGTGAAAGAGCATCTCACAATAGGAGCCCACAGAGTAGTGGCACAGGCAGAGACTGTATATCTGTCATTAAACAATAAGGGGCTGCTTGTTCCAGCCGGTGGTGGAAGCACATTTGCACAGCCCTGCACAATCACTGCTTCTCCAGTCACAGATGCATTTGATGAAAAGCTATGCATTTATCACCGTCAGTGCTGCTGTCACTGTCATCTCCCATCAGATGAGAACAGTATAGTTTGTACTGATCTTTAAATGATCTTTACTCATACTAGGCATGGTTGCCGTGAATCGAGCCAGAGTACGATTGTCCCACCTCCCCAATTCCACACTGGCCTGCACTCATATTGCATTTTAGCATTTGTGCCATAGAAAGCTTACGTCATTATGATGGGACGTTTTTAAGATAAACAGGAAGAAAGGCTCTCTTGCTCAGCACAATGGAGTCCGCCACTCTGTTTACAGAGTATTATTGAATAGGTTTGTTGCGTTTGTAGCTCTGAGGTTTTCAAGCAATCGGGCTACCTGTATCCCCCTTATTTTTCCCCAATATTCGGGGGCGAACTTTCTGTTCCACGCTGCAGCATGGTTAGCGCTCACACTACATACGACCACGCCCGAACCCAACTCAACAATGCTCTGGCCCACCTCTTCCAAGCGGGCCAGGGACGGCTAAACGAACCGCACCCGGGAACGGTTAGGAGTGATTGCAGTAGTCCACGCTTTGGCGGTCAAGGGCACTCAGGCACGGTTCGGATTGGCCAGTGTGAGTACACCCTAAAATGTAATATAGACCTAAAAACTTTTAGATCATTACACTTACCCCGTCTTACCCAGATACACTCAGATTAAGCTGTATTTATTATCTAGAGAAAATCCCAGCTCCTTAAATACATGGGTCATCGCAAAATATAAACTATACTGCTAAATGCCACTATACAGAATTTATATAGTATTGACATAAACTTCATGATATTCTTTAAAGCTGCTTGTGCGCCAATAATTTGAATTGACATCTGACTTAAAACCTAAAATCACCGTAGTGAATTCAAAAGAATCACTCCAACTTTATTTCTACAATTTTGAAAGAAAATACAAGTTCTGTTTGCCCATGCAAAAGTGAGTTCATCTAAATGGGTTTTTAGGATATTATGTGGTTGCTAAAGGTGTTGGATTTTTTAAAGTGTTGCTATGTGGTTTCTAAAGTGGTTTTTAACACTACAGTGTGCAGACACAAGGTGTTCTTTTTAGCACTCCACTGTGCAATTGCTGCCATGTTCACTGTGGTTTTTACTACACAGAGAAGTTCTGAGTGATTTGTAGGACACATTGGTGTGGTTGCTAATGTAAGGTGTTCTAGGTGGTTTTTAACAAGTCACAGCTCTTTAATATGTAACTCCTCCCTTTTTGACTCAAAAGCTATTTCGTCAATTCATTATTCATACATCAATTAAGCAGGTAAAAGGTCTGAAGTTGATTAAAAGTGTGGTTTTTGAATTTGGAAGATCCACGTCATGCAGCCAAAGGAGCTCTCCTTGCATGGCAAAACTGAAGTTGGTCCACTGATGTCACATGGACAGTTTTAACGATGTTTTACTACGTTTTGGGATGAACTAACTCTTAAGTGCTTACTTGGCCACCTCTAAAGGTGAAACCGTTACTAATGGTGCAGTCGTATTAGCAAAACTTTGGTAAAAGTTTTTTAAGCAAAGCAGTATTTGGCGAATTTGAATTCCTTTCAAAATTACATTTTTTTAAATGTAATCCGAACAATCATACTCCAGTCTTCAGTGTCAATCATTCTAATATGCAAATGTTCTGCTCCAGAAATATTTCTTCTTATAATCAATGTTAAAACCCGTTTCAAAAGCTAGATTTAAATAAAAAAGAATATTTGTTGGATTCATTAAATTAACAAAAGTGACAGTAAAGACTTTAATAATATGACAAAATATTTATATTTTAAATGAAATATTCATCATATGTTCCTGAAAAAATATTATTTAGCATATTAAGCAGCACAAATTAGTTTCAACATTGATATTGATATTAATAATAAATTATTTTTAATAATTAAGCACTTATAATTAGGCACCCCATGATCATAATAAATTGGATCTGATTGGATCCTGTGACATAAAAAAAAAAAAAAAGTAGTAATATCTGCTAAAAAATCAGCTCTGACATTAGAGGAATACATTAACTATTGTTTTTTAATTACGTACAATTAAGTACAATTTTATTGTACTTTTAATTTTAAAAAATGCAGTCTTGATGAGCAAAAGGGACATAGAAATAGATTTTGTTTTTTGCATGTTTTATCCACCAGAAAAAGAAAAAAAAAAACTGTATGTCGGATAGGCTAAAAGCAATGTTATTCAGCATTACTTTAACTATACTGCAAGATGTGTCCAATTAATGGCTGTATAATAAAGAAGGATAAAATTCAGTATCTCACTAACCTGTTTGTCTTGATCGCTAAAGCCAGAACATGCCAACACAGTCAGCAAGAACACACACAAAGTGTGTGATGTCCAGGTAGTGGGCGAGAGAGGCGCCCTAAGCGTGACACAGGGTGGATGTCAGGCTGAGCACAGCACATTCCACCAGCTCTGTACGGGCTGTCATAGTGCCCAGCCTGACTCTTCCCACTGCTTTCACTGCCCCTGTCAAGAGTCTGAACTAACACTTTCCTCAGATATCTCCGCTTCTGGATACAACCTGTGTCATGTCTTTGCTCCTTGACTCCAGAAGGTCCAAAAACCGTGAAAAAGATCCAAACCAGCTGATTCGCAAAACAACAAGGCTGGAAACCCAACGGCGGGCTCTGGTTTTGAGAGAGAAACCAGGCTCTAGGCAGTGCCGGAGGGCAGGGGAAGCCTGGGATCTGTGTACTGCGAGATACAGCTCTCTCCACTTCCCACGCTTGTAAAGATCCGTCCCCAGAGTAGTGTTTGCTGCCTTCCACTGGCTGCTTCTGTTGATAAGGATGGAGTCTCATTCACAGTTTATGTGCTGGAGAGGTGGGCCGTCTTTATGGTCCTCCACACAGGTGTTACTGTGGCAACAGGAGCTTGGGCTGGTTTGCCATTTCCCCAACATTAGTTTTCTTTTTGCTCTCCTCGCATATATTCATTTTAAGTTATTTAGGTTAGATTTTAAAACGCATTACAAAAGTATCATGGAAAGAAAGGTTGTTTCGGTGAAAAACTCAAAATTAACAGTTTCCTGAAAAAGTTACAAATATGCGCTTGCTATTGGTTGGTAATCAAATCCCAGCCCCTAACTCACATTATTTGTTGATATATATACAGTAAGTATGGTCTATTTTTTTTTTTATAAAATTGACTTTTATGGGAGAGTCAAGTTATAAATAGGATTTAGAAACTCATAGTTTTTTTTTTGGCATGATGCTAATGGTCTATTGAGAACTATGCTGGACTACAGCTAAAAGTGTTCTGTCAGACCTAGAGATTAAATAATAATCTCTAGATGAGTTGGAACATTTTTAAATAAAGTGGTGTTCTTTTTCTTGGCTTCACTTGACTACATTCTCTCCCGGGAGATGGATCACATGAGCTCTGCTGACTTTACTAGCATTGGTGCCCACCACTGACCTAGTGCTCATTTGCATAAAGTCACATTTAAATCATTCGCGCCTCTAAAAACAGGCAATTTGTATTGAATATTAATGACTTCCAGTTGCTCTGTTGGTGCAAATCGCTATATAAATCCATATAGCATTGCAAACGGGTTGTGTTTCTTGTTTAACGCTCATACACAGTCAACAGAAATAAAGTTTTGCATCAAAACAACTGCATTTCATATGCAGAACCAAAGTTTATAACCTAAGCACGCCTAAAACTTTAGCACTATTCCTCTGCTGCCTGGCAAGCACTGGTACAGCTTCTCCGAATGTAAATCAAGCTCTTTTTTGTAGTACAGAACAACACCCCCCCATCTCTTTTCAATCCAAGAGACAAAGAAATGTACTATCAAAGGCCACGTACACAATGAACATCGCCCACAAAAATCCTCAACAAAGAAAGCTAGAGAAAAAGGCTCGTAATTACGACTCCATTGAGCATTTTTTTTTTTTCTATTCTATTCCTCTCTGTCTACCTAGTACTTTTAGAATAAGGCTGGTGTATCGAGAGCCAGTCAGAAAGAATAATCTGTAAAGCTTTCCAAAGACATACAGGGTGATCATAGAAAAATCAGCACCACATAACTGCATTTAAAAATGTTTTGATTGGCTACAAATGTGTTATCCTAGCACTTTTGCTTTCATTTATGAACAGAAAAAGTACTGAAATCTTGTTTCTGTTCACCTGGTTGAATATGGTAATGATGTAGGAGATTTTTAATGAAATCAATACATATTATAGAACACAGTCTTTATTAAATATTAAAACAAAATAATTTTCACAAAGGATGTTTAGTTAGGTCTTACAGAATATTTTTACAAATAAATTACAATAACTAAAACAGAAAACAGAGCATATCAACATTCATATCTTAACGGTAATGACACTATTTTCAAGCTTAAACTACAAAGAAAGAAATCTTAAGTTTTTAACTTAAGGAATGTAAAACATGCCTTTGAATAGTAATTATTTGAAAAAACAAACACATTACAAATGTGAACACACCAATTCTTTAAGAAACATATACAAGCATAATTTAGACAAAATATTTTATATTCAGACTTCAGGTTTATCAAAACTTGCCCAGCTCGTTGAAATCAAGCTATTTCAGTCTTGAGCTGAGAAAAGCCTTTGTCAAGCAAATACAAGTGTAAAGCTACAGTATTCACTTACAGTGAAAAAGTCTTTGCTCGTGTATTAATAATACATGTTTCAGCTCATATGGAATGCTCTGGATAAGTAAATTGTGCTCTGAATTTAAGGCAGGATCATCTATTTGTTCATCCACATAGAGGCTCTGTCCCAAACCCTAGTGAGCTGACTACCCAGATGAAACTCTCATAAGAGACTGTTTTTTACACCCTTTTTTACTCCAAAGCCCAAATCGTCCACAACAATAGGTTTCCTTTTGTACATCTGCTGTAATGATGTAATTTGTAAGCTTACAGAGTGTCAGTGTCTAGAGATTAAATTAACTACAATAATTACAATTAAATATGATTCAGAATTCCAAAAATTATATGATCTGAACGTTCTTCAAAGATCTAATTTAACCAATGAATTTACTACATTTATTTAATTGATTTTTCATGATTGGTCTTTCATGATTCACTGTACAAGTATTTAATTTTGTTTTATCTTTATTATTTTTAGTATTTCAATTGTATTATATATATATAAATATATATATATATATATATATATATATATATACATATATATTGTTTTACTTTAAATATGTTTTAAATGTTGTATTATATAAGTTTTCCAAGAACCCTTGTTAAATTAAATCTTTATTATATACTATTCCAAAAGTTTGGAATAATTCAGATTTTTTATATATATATTTTGACATAATAAGAAATGTTTCTTGAGCACCAAATCAGTATATTAGAATAATTTAATAGAATAATAGCTGCCAAAAATTCAGCTTTGCCATTACAGGAATAAATAACAATTTAAAATATATTAAGCAGTTATTTACAAATAAATGATGTTTCATGAAATGTTTTCGTTTTTGATCAAATAATAATGAGACTTTTTTGTTTTTTCAAAAAATTATTTCTGATAGGAATACATATCATATTGCTTTAAAACTTGAGCAAAGATACCTTACAAGGCTGCATAATTATAATGCCTTTAATGCTTTAAAATGGCATCCAGGTAGGCAGCTCACTAGATTTTGTAACAGAGTTTATTTAAAACTGGTTGTGTAAAAGCTCTTCACAAGGCACAATAATCATGTTTTAGTGCATCTAATCTTTATAGTGCCAGCTTCCTCTACAGGGTGGGGATGGCGGCTTTTTGGATGCCCATGACTGTGTCATAAAAACAATCCTCATTAACTACCGAACCGAAACTCTGCACGCTGTAGTCCCTGGCCAGCAGGGTGTTGAGGTCCAGACCTGGAGCGTCGTCTAGCAGAGTCACCTGACTGCCCTGAAGGCTGCTGGTACTGCTCTTGCTCTTTCCTTGTGGCTCCTCTATGAAGTTCAGCCTCTGGAGTTGAGCTTCCAAGGTGCTGGTCAGGGAGCACAATTTGGATCTCTTGTTCAGAGTAGCGCTCTGGCCTCTGGAGGGCCTGAGGGGAGGTTCGGAGTGAGCATATCCATCGAGCAGTCTGCCCTCATCTGAGTCTGAAGTCTTAGGCTCATCAGACTGGGGGGGCAGCCGCTGCCAGGAGTTCGTTCTAAGAGCTCCTGGGTGACTTCTCCAGGGGAAGGTGAAGTTAGAATTTATATCTTGAAATGGTCGCTCGACTGGAGCCGTCCGCTTGGCGTTCTCTCTCAGAAGAGTGCGGATTGCCCGCAACGCATTAGCCTTGTTCTCCAGGTTACTGCACACAAAACAAGATGCAACAACAATTCAAAATTGCATTTAAAAGCTTAAAGTAATGCAAATAATGGTACTCACTTTCAAAGACACATTTAGTAAGTGCAATTTTTGGTGACACTTTAAGGTGTCCATTATACAGAGTAAGTACTTAGTAGTAGCAGTTGTACTTACATTAAACAAGCTTAAATACATGTAATATTTTTATAATTACAGAATATTACACTACTTTAGCTTTACATTAGCTATTTAAAATAAATCAAGGTTTTACTTAAGTGTACTGTAAGTAGCTGTGTAACGTGTGTAACAGTAGCTGTCTGTTACATCTACATAATGACTAACTGTAATTACAGGCTGTTCCGTAACTTAGTTCCATTTATTTCATGTTAGTAAAACAGCTACTACTAAGTACCTAATTAGGATAAATACTCTGTATTATGACACCGTAAAATATTTTTTTTTGTCTTTCAATCAGTGCTTTTACCAGTTTAAAAATATTTAACACAGTTAACACAGAGGTGGAGCTTGGGTTTCTTGACATGAATTGCATTTATTTAGATACAGAATGTCTTTAAGACCACACTGAACAAAAGACTTTTCAGATGCGTGCTCCAACTTCACCTTAACACTAGATGCAAGTCAAATGAGCATGGAAAGGGTACTGTTGACAAGGAGCCTTAGTGTAACATCAGTGAACTGCAGACAGAAGAGGTGTCGTCAGGCCCTCTGTCAGTAAAAATTCATTTTAAGGTCCTGTTGGCCATTATATTGTGTTTGTAGTGCATGCTCTTCAACTGCACACACAAACATTGTAGTGTATTTCATATTAAAATGCGAATTAAACTACGAGTATGCGTGTCAGATCGACTTCATGTTCAACAGCGGCAGCTCTTAAAGTAATAGCAGCCAAATAACCTTATAACCCAGCTGCTGTCATGTCTGTTAATCAAACAAAAGAAAATTTCCTACTTGCTAAATGGTTCAAGTATTAAAATGGGTTAATTGAAGGTTGTTTTAAGATTATTCAAATTAAATGTATAATAAATGTTAAAATTGATAGTTACCCTTTCAGTCGAATCACTTCGACGTTACATATGGGAACTCGCCAGAGAGACCGATTTGCCTTTGAGCTT
>JAUCMU010000043.1:2892137-2930192 GCA_032275025.1 Enteromius treurensis
TATATATATATATATATATATATATATATATATAGGTGTTTGTATTTATATATAAATAATATAAACAGTACATACACAAAACCTTTATTTTGTTACATTGTGATATGTCGTCGCGGTGTAATTACCTCTGAGCTGCTCTGAGTGGATGGATGACCAAATGATCCAGAGGAATATCCTTCAAATATCTGCATCACAAACACACACACAGAAACATTAAACGTGCATCGTAGGAAATGCAGAACTGCATCCAGTCTCAAAAAAGCAACATGTTTCTATCTATGTGCCTAAATTAGAAACCATCAATCTGAGGCGCCAGCTTTGATACTATTCTGATTGTAGATCACAGCAGAAATAGCCCTGAGGTTTGCTGGGAAATAATGAGAGGTCTGGAAGATGCTAAAATTATAGGTCTATAAAAGCAGACAGATGGATCAGCCCCGGCCTCCCCTCACTCCAGACACCCGTGCGCTAAACGTCCTCCTGCTAACACATGAACACACACTTATATGGATGTAGTCTATACAAACAGACAAGGAATGGAGTGTACTCTACAATTAACTGAAAAGGCAGAACGAAAAACAAAAAAAACTGACAAACTTTGTTCCTGCAGTGACTCCTCACTGTACTGTAGACGGGCAGTTTTACAGTAAATTAAACCTCATAACTGACAGAACTTAAACATTCTTTATGAGCAATAATGCCATATACAATACATATACTACACAATGTCACTACTAGTGCTACTCATGTGCAGCCCACAAGAAGCACAACTTATGGTATATGTTGCTAAGCCAACATCACAACAAGCCCTGTTGAAAAAGATACAGCTAAAAGCAGCATATGCTGGTTGGCTGGTTTTAGCTGGTCTTCATGAAATACATAACTGGTTTTAGAGGGGTTTTAACCAATTATTTATCTGGTCAGGTTGGAACCAACCAACTAAAAACCAGCTGAAAGCTAGCTTGGCTAGGCTGGGAGACCAGATAAAACCAGCATCTTCCAACCTAAACCAGATATAAGACCAGCTAACCATCTTAGGCTGTTTGGTTTGGTGTTTTTCTGAAAAGAGACTACACAAATATTGAGAAAACTGTTCATTTTCATACATATTCATTTGAATTGCTTCATTAAAGTGATGCAACGGATTACTTTTTGATTACTTTTCTACATTACTGATCATCATTTTTAAACATCTACTCAACACTGATTACTGTCAGACTTTTCGAATCCTTCGTCATTTGAATTAAGATTATATTCTTTTTTTTTTTTTAAAGCACAACCTCCACAAAACCCAACTTAAGCCCTTCTTTTTTCTTTGAGATTGTTCTGAGGTTATTTACAGATTTAAAACCATAACAAGAAATAGTTTAATAAAATACAAAAAAATACATAAACCCAATTAGGAAATAAAACCGTTATCATACAAACATGTCCTATTCTGTGTCCTAAACTCCTGAAACATTGGTGTCTCACATTTTAGAGCAGTCATTGTGGGTGTGTGTGTGAAAATGTACAGATGTAACACCCTTTGTAATCATTAAAATTATCCTAAGTAACTCTAATTTAATTTCAGTTTGATTACAGTTACATTTATTTTGTAATTAAATTCAGTGTAGCATTGCATGTATCTCCCCAACACTGACTACAATTTAGGAAAAGAGCTGAGGTTGTAAACAGGTAGACATCAACAGAACAGTAGCAATGCTAAAACTGAGCAGTTTATTCGGAGACGGCAACTCTGACTTGACTCTGACTGAGGTATCTATTCTAAGCCCTCTGGAAACAATCACGCTAACCCTGTTGAATCACACAGCATCAGAATCTACATCTTTGCAGTAGAAGCTGTAGCTCCTCTGAGACTGCTTCCAGCTTGCAGCAATTAACCGCATGCAGCTCATGGTAATTCTCGTCTTTGGAATCATGCACTATTAGGGGCTGTTTTGACCAGATTTGGTCCATTTAAGGACGGCTGATTATGAGGCTGGAACCGCTGAGCGATTGGCTCCAAACTCACGTGAGGTTGTCTGCATAATCATACATGTGGATTTGGAGCTCATGCTCTGTGTTAACACACAAGCCCCTCAGAGAAGGAATGCCGATCTGGGCTTAATTACAAGAACTGATCCAGAAACAGCATTTCCAAAACAGCCCCCAAACGCTTTGACGAGAGAAAGGAACAGGACTGCTGTGTGTTTTCCTGCCATTTGACCTCAAGAGAGAGCTTTGATGAGTGAGTCAGTGGTTGTTTGTTTTATCCGGCGAGTGTGATGGTGTTTCCCACCCTGACACCTGTGGGCAGCATTAACACACTACTGTGAGACTAAATGAGTAAAACAGGCCTGTGTCTTAAATGACTTTTCAGTGCTGCAGTCATAAACACTGGCCGGTGAAGCCAAGAGTAAGACTCCTAATCCGAAATCACAGCTCTTTAAGTATGTACTTATTTATTTTAATTAGAATTAACACTAATAAAGGGAAACTGCTCCTTTTAGTTTTATTTTCACTAAGTGTATTCTTTACTGTTAGGGTTTGGCAGTACACAGAATATTTAACTGTCTATCCAAAGAATTTCCATGATTTTTCGGCTGGATAAATGAATAATTAAATAATACTTTTATTTAGGTTGCATTCACAAAGATTTATATTGGATATTGAAATTTCCATGACTTTTCCAAAACATTTTAAGATTCTGGAATAGATATGTCATTTCTGTGGTATAGATATATATTATATATTATATAGCATCATATATAAAGTAAAATAAAAAAATTACAGAAAATTTGAAAATTATTTGAAATACTTTTTTATATATATTTATGAATATACAAGTACATAGTATTCTTTTTTGATGATACAGGCTGTTGATTTTCCTTCAGTTGACTCTTGACTTAATTTGTAATAATAAAAAAATTGAATATTATTATACATAGCATTTGGCAATTATTGTAAAAATGCAGTTCCCATGATTGATGTGACTGATAAATAGTCAAAATAAATAAAATGATCTGGAAATAATTTGGTGATTGGCCAAAATTACCCCAAATTGCAATCTGTCCAATGCCTTTTTCCTACTACATAACATTATTGTTTAGTGTTATGCGATATCAAAGCACCTGTGATGCCCTTTAGATTAGATCTGTACAGTTTACAAATTAGTTTATGCCTTTGTAGTTGTGGCATAAGAGCATATCATGCAATAACTCTTACCTGGGACAATGACTGTCTCTTCTCCCGGTTGCGTTTGGTCAGACTGTCTAATCCCTTCTGTGAAGAAAAGAGTAGTCCTTGTTTGTTCCGCATACCTCGAAGATGAGAGCGAGATCGTCTCTTCAGGGTAGCCTCATCACGAGTGCATATCTGCCCAAACACAAGCTCATTTCAATTATTTTCCATCTGAACGCTGCATCATCTTTTTCCTTTTTTATTTTTGGTATCTTACAAAATTCCCTCAGAGCATACGACAGATCCTCACCAGTGCATGAAAGGACGAGACAGAAAAAATTCCCAGACGACCTAGCACCATTTTAGATGGGCGTCCAGCAGTGGCCAGCAAGCTTTTTGGATTGGGCAGCTCTGTGCCCTGCAGGCTGGCCAGGTAACAGCGCATGCGGAAGAGCTCTAGGTTAAACTTTTCCAAGTTCTGCTCCCATTGCAGGATCTGCGGGTTAGAGATGAAGAAGAGAAAGAAATGCATTAATAGATAGAAATATTATAGTAACAACAGCCCAAAACATTGCCACTGACTTGCACATGGGGAAGCACCCAGACCCATCAAATTTTCTTTAGAAAACCAAACAATTTTGATAAAATGTAGATAATGTGAATCAAAAGGATATGGGGGTTCAAGTCTGAATACATGTACTATATAATTCGATGCTCTAAAGGCACTATGGTGTAGTTTCTGTTCAAACACCAATAATGGCATAATTGCCCAATTTAGCAAACCACTCAGCTACCTGGCCTTTAATCTTTCAAAACAAACCACACACATATGTATAAACATCCACACACACATCCGTTTTGTTCCTCACCTGGCTCTCAATAGCCTTCCTGTTCTTCTGGTCACTGATGACGGACAGCTGCAGCTCTGCCATCTTCTTCATTTTGCCATCCATGTCGATCTTCTGCAGGAGAGCTCTGCTCTGGCTTTTCAGCAAACGCAAAGTGTCCTCCTTCCCCTGACGCTTAGCTAAATGTGAAGCACTGGCAGAATGGATGGCCGTCACCCAGTTCTCAAGGTCTGTTTGGTTTGCAGCCTGCAAGTAAGAGGTAAGAGATAAGAGACAACTTGTAGCCAAGAGTGTGGAAATCCTGTATTGTGTATTATATATTATGGTAAAGGCCACATGCCTGAAAGAGATAGACATCTCCATAGGCATTGCTAAGGCAGAAGACATGCTCTTTCTTGGGATGCTCAGGAACTGCCTGCACAATACTGTCTTCAGCAAGCACTGCGTAACGAGGTGTGCATTCTTGCTCAGGGGAGGTTTTTCCGTTCGATTCACTAAACAAAAGTGTACAGCCTACAGGAGACAGGAAAACAGAGGAAGGATTCTAGTAACGAAGAAGAAACATTATGCATTACAGCTCAATTTTAAAGACGGAAAAATTTTATTAGCTTTGCATGTTTTACCATCTTACCTTTGAGTGTGACCCAATACTGCCTCCACTTGCGTCTTGCTACAAGCTCCAGTTTGCGGTCCTTGTGGAGGGTAATGAGGGGCTTAAAATCCAACCAACCAGCCCTCCGCACAACACCTTGCTCCTTCTCAAACAAGAAGTCCATTTGCTCCAAGGAGCCCATTGAGCCACTGCTGCTTTCTCCTTCACCCTCCCAGACCTGGAGTCCATCAGCAGTTCCACTGCTGCTTCCAGTCTCTAGGCCCTGCATAAAGTTTTCATAGATGTTCTGCCTTAAGGTCGCACCTTGGTCCTGCTGCCCAAATGGGTCCGTTGACGAACCAGAGCAGTCCAACTGTGTCTGGGAGGACACTGGATTCCAAAACGGTCTGGATTCCTCTAGCGTGACCCCAGCTCCACAGCTGGCAACCTCTGTAAAGTCTAGAGTACTAGGTTCCTGAGGTTGGGTAGACATGAGAAGGGTAGACAATGGCAAATGTTAGCATGCATATGTTTTACTAGGTTGGCACAATGCTGTGAAACTTTTCACACATGTCATCTAAGAATGTCATCTAAGAATGTTTTACAGCACTGAACCCTGTAAAAAAATAGCAAATAAGCTTGTTATGAGCTGCTTTAAGCTGGTTATGTGCTGATCCTAAGGAGCTATCTCCTGCTCAGGACCAGCTCACAACTAGATTATAACCATCTGCCATGCTTCAAAATATACCTAATCAGCATACCTTTTTTCAACATGGAAGAATGTCGAATTCAGCTAAACAGCATTTTACACTCAGAACACTGAACAGGAAATGGAATTTTAATACTGATAGCATCTGCATGATAATTTTGGATTTAAACAGGAAGGCCTGATATGCTGATAGATTCACACCAGTTCTCAAAACACCAGAAAAAAAAAACATATATATATATATATTCACCTGCAGCCTTCGCTTTTTCCTGCTCAGACTTCCCGTCCAATCACTGAGGCGGCGGATGCGACTCTTCAGCGAGTCCTTCCTTGTGTTCCCTTCGGGAACTGTTTTTCTGCATGGCAGGGTTTGTGAGGTGTAATTCTGGGTCTTCTGACTCTCATCCTGGGAATTCACATCCAGGGAAGAGGTCAGTGAGGCTTGAAGGTGAGGAGCGTCCTCGAGCTGATCTGAAGCAAGGATGCCCACTGTAGGGAATGGCACAGTCATTTTGGGGTTTGTGTAAAGGTCAGGTAATCCATTATGTTCCAAATGAAGTAGCACAGAGTCTCCAATGCCACTGTCCTCCTCAGCGCGGTTAGTACTGCACCCATTACTATTGCAATCACTGCTTTCATATTGACTGCTGTGAACTGTGGGTTGGTAGGTCAGGTTACCCATTCGGTTCTCAGATTGCTCTCTATTGAAACCATTAAAACATCCAAAGTCCACAGTACGTGCGGATGAGAGTGTGGTATATCCACTACTGTTGTCCGAAGGTTGGCCGGTGCTGAAGACGTTATCACACAGATCTTCTGTCCCATTACCCCATGGTGAGTCATACCATGAACCCTCAGAGCTAAGAGAGCTTCCATTACTGGCCCTTTGGATAGCATCAACAGGTCCACTGAGACAGCTGCCCAATGACAGCTCAACATCAGGCTCCCTCCGTGCATTGGTAAACTCAACCCTCAGACTTCCATCCTCACAAAAAAGAACTTTGGGACTGCTCTGACTGTCTTTAAGTTCAGAACCGGTGCTCCTCATTGGGGCCTCGGGGCCTCCAGTCTGTTGTCTGTAGCCTACGAAGAATCCATTTCCCTGGAATAAAAGGTTGTCATATTCTCTGTGGCTTTCTGAATGTACTTTGTCACTAGATGCCCCCTTAATGCAGTCATAATGGCGGGAGATGTAAGGTTGGCTGTTCTTGTGTGGTGAAAAACTATTTTTGGCCTTGTATCCAGAGGTGTTCTGGGAGCTCCTCCACCAAGAGTGTGGAGAGAGCGCCTCATCTTTAGAAGGGTGCAGCTTCAGGGAGCTAGACTTTCCCTTACCAGGGATGATGTACTGACTATCTGTATTTCCCATTCTGATCTGTGAGGAAAATGATAAAGAAACATCAAGGTCATTCCATGCATTAATGTAGACATCCATCTAATTTTCTATGCATCCATTTAACTACTAACTTAACCACCCATCCACGCACTTACACAGTTTAGTAATACATAGTGATAGAGTTTCTTTTTACCTGTTTTTAAGCCAGTTGTAAGATCACACAAAGAAATTCCTTCATATTTCGTATTCCTTTGTAATGGTCATCCTCTTTTCCCAACGTTGTCTACGGTTCTGTCTGCTCCTGCCTGGTGCAGCATCTGACTCTCACTGAGATCCTCCTCCCTTCACTGTCTTGCTACCACAGCTGTTCCTCTCTCTCTCTCCATCGCTCATCTGTGGAGAAACACAGGAAGGGAGGGGCATGTGTCAGTAACACACAGTCGGCTCTTGTGTGTGCAGTCTGCAGTGGGAAGCCCCACTCCAACCCCCAACCCCAAATCTAAACAGACCTCATGCTTCTGTCCTGCTGCCACATTCCATGACGTAGCACCGCAAGCTCTTACAAGGACAGGCTTCATGCAACCTCACTGTTTATTTTCAGGCTAGGAAATTCTTTACAATTTTCTTTATTTTTTTGTCTGAACCATAATGGTTAGGTAACTCAATCTTTCCGAGCAATGTGTTTGGATAGTACACAAAATCTTTTGAATGTGTCTGGGGTAGCATTGCTTTGTCTTAAAGCCAGAAGAGGATTTGGAAAAGACCCGTAACGAGAATTTTATTAGCATCAGGATAAAATGCTCCTGGCTGCTTGGGAATTCGCATATCCTGTGAACTTTACTGAGATTTAGGGGTGAGAAGGGACTTCAGAAGGGGTTCAGAGGTAGAATAATCATCTTGCCAGAGCAGCTCAAGAGGATATGGATAAGGGGGGTTGGGGAGGGCTAAAAAACACACCACCCTAACCATGACCTTTAACCCTGGAGTGAGCAGTGAATGCCGCCAACACAATCTTCTTTCACACGACCAAGCTTCAATGAAGGATGGCGGACGGCTGCTTCATTATGAAAAGTACCAGCAGGCGGTGTGATGCTATGCTTCCAACACTGCGGCTTTGTAAGAGACGGAACACATGAGCGGCCAATGAGTTGTCGGTTCCAGACAGTAGGCCGTTGAGGGCTGAACCAGGGCATTGTGGGATGTGTGTCCCGTCCCATTCAGAAAAGATGATCTGAATTGGCAGTCGCTCACATTGTGAGCGTCTTTGTGTGTCTCACTGGCCATCTGCTGCCCCAAGGAGTGAGATCAGTCACCCTCGACCCGCGCAATTCACTCATCCCAAAAGAAGCACAAGACTGTGCAGTGCCAAACTTTTCTAGAATTCAACAGACTGAGCCAAGATCTGCGGTGTGATAAGTCAAAGGCACTTGTTGAAGGATGCATGTGTGTGTTTTGTTATGTATAGGTATTTTCCATCTGCTCTTGACACTGAGCGTCACAGACCTTTCAGGAACTGAAATTGTGGCATATGTCTGTCACTTTTCATTCTTAGTTGTAATGTTGTTTGAATTTAGAATATTTCCCACCAGTCTTATAGGCTGCTTTTATGATGCATTTTGATTATTGTAAGAAAATATTCCACAGATGTTAAGGCCTAATGTTTTTGTTTGAAAATGCATCTTCGTCCCCCTTTATATTAGGTGGCCTTAACTACTTTGTACTTACTTTTTTAATTAATTTATTAAAAAATGTATCAGTTGGTACAATGCACTTATTGTGCACATACATGTTTTTACATTGTACATATGTTTTTAAAAATACCTATAGCTAATTACAGGCGTAATTGATTTCTGTAATTACATTTTTACAGTTTTAAAATAACTTGAGTGCATAGTACTGTAGTTAAGACCACCTAATATAAAGTGTGACCCACATCTTTTTTGGCCTTCTGTCCACAGTGAAAAAGTGTTTTTGTCTATAAAAACAAAACTTTATAAAAACTCTCCATATTGGATAAATCTGAAGGTGCCGTTTCCACAATGAAGTGTTGTAAAACTTATTAAAAATGCTGTTGGGGGCTGGAACTTCTTGAAGAAAAAGCTAGCAGGGAAAGAGTAAACGATACGTCAAATCAAATTACTATTTTGATATAAGTTTTTAAAGTCATCCAACTTGCCATTTTCACATGGTATACAATGAAACAGGGACAAAAAATACCTTAGTGCTACACTGCATGAAGGACACAAGCCATTTCTACTGTACAGTACAGGGTGGAATATTTGACATGACTTAATATTTGACTGGGAGCAAGCCTCTAGAATTTTACATGTTCCGTTCACATTTAATTTAGAAACAATAAAAGTAGAGTTACCAGTTAAAGCAGGACAGTTTTATTGATTTATTGTTTTCAGTTTAAACGCTACCAGGTGCGCATTCACATAAGCGTACTTTAACAGCCTAAGACAAACTGTGAATGCACTCTTGCTGCTCCAAACCAATGAGAGGTCACAGTTGTGATGCCTGATATAAAACACGTGCACATCTACAAACACATTACACCCAGAAAAGAGTGATTATGTCTTCATGGCTTGAAGAATGAGGGCATTATAAAAGTATGTATTTTTAAAAAGAACAACTCAAGCGGTTTTGGGAGGGGTGGTTTTGGGTGGTGGAGGCAGCTGGCCGCCTGGAAGACCATCGTGACTGGGGCTCTTGTTTGACCCAGCATGCCATAACTACCAGCACACCGCGTTTAAGACAAACTACCACACCAAAGACAACACACAGGAGACGGGAGAGAGAGAAACCATTGTTGGGTTCAGGTGTTGGGGTGTGATCGCTTGATAAAAGTAATAGCTTGGATCAAAGTAACAGACAGGAAGTGTGGAGTTGCCCCTGAACACATAGAACACACACACACACACACTCTTTCTTTGATTCCAAGATAATTTGTCTGAAAGCTAGCTCATAGCGGAGTGAAAAAGTGTGCTTAATTTTACTTAATGTGTAGTGTACTTAGTGTACACTGTATATTGTATATTATACCCTTAAATTTTAAGTTGTCAGTGTTAGTATACTTATTCCTTAAAGTGAATAATATTAATTAACTACATGTACTTATTACTGTAAATGATTAGTGTTAAGATTAGGTATGGGCTTATGCTTATACACAGTTGTACTCAAACTAATTTCATTAAAATTTAAACTATAATACATTTTCATTTAAATGTAAATACCTAGCAATCAAGAGTCCAAAAACATTGCATTCTTTTCTTTTAAAGTATATGTTTTCTGTAAAAAGTACTCTTCTCTATGTCTTTTTCGCAGGAGAAATCATAGCATAATACAACACTAGGCAATACAGGAAATTGTTTTTCCATTTGCTTTGGCTGCTGTTACGTCAATAATATCAACAATAACTGACAAAGAAATGTGATGGGCCAAGGTCTGTGTGCTATCAGACACAGCGATTACCTAAAACAGCACCACCATCAATACTAACTGAATATACTGTAACTGCATCAAACTACTGCCAATTTCCAGTAAACTGTTTTTGTTGGCACTCCACAGCAGACCAGTCAAATGTAATTTGTAAGAATACTGCGCAAAAGTGAGGATGACAGTTTCCGTGAGAGATTTTGCTGATGTCAGAGTAGAAAAGAATTTGTTTAGCTTTGAAGTTAAAGATTTACTAAGTAACTTAGGAGACAATTTTTGAATGGCCCATACCACCTTTACATTATAGTTGGTTGCTAATGTCAATGAGCCACGCAATTTGAGGTAATTTTAAGGTTTGAAGCTATGAGTTTAATACTTATATTTAGGCTTTTTGAAAACTATCCCTTAGCAAACAACAAATTATTTTTATAAGTGGACAAATCAAAGCACTCCTAGCATCAAAATCCTTTAGTTTACAGCACACCGTGAATCATTTGCTACTTTCTATTGCTAGTCACTGTAAGTGGTATTAGCGAGAGGGACATTCTATATCTAAGTCTGGAAATCATGTGATTCTCATAAGCGAAAGGGTTTCGTTGCTATTTTTGTTCTGATTTCCTGAAAGAGAAAGGAAGAGACTGTTTCAAAGCGTAAAAAGCTGTCAACTTTTAAATGCATGCTATCATAAAGATGTCTCAGAACTTTCTTTATATTCTTTCTTTTGAAAAACAAATATACATGTGATACAATGGAAAAGAAAGAAAAAAAAGGAATATATGCTAGAAGGTGGGTTGCATGCCTTTTCCTGACAGGAAAGCAGTTGTGTGCGTCACAGAACAATCCGTAGAGGAAGGAAAGCACTGGGAGCAAGTTCACAGGAAAACTATGCCAAAAGAGGGTAGATATGGGTAGGGGACCACGTCTGTGTGCACTGGGCTAGTTTTCATGGGAAAATGCAGGGATGCTTGGATAAGACAGGTCAGGAGGGAACAGCACTAGGACACAGGAAGTCAGGCTCGACCTGTTTCCTCCTACTTCCTGAGACAGAGACTCTTATAGCCTGCCTATAGCAAAAAGGGAGAGCGCTGCATTGGGTCAGCACTGGGATGGGTGTGTTCTTACAGCTGCTTCCGCTGTTCTTCTGCTTCTTAAGGAACATTTATCACTCAGAACCAAGCAAACTAAAAGCCTGAGGATTTTTCATTGGTTTTGATTGATCTTTTCTGAATTACATGACTTGCTTGAATTCTGTGCATATCTTTAAGGAAAGTCCAAAAGAAAAAGCACCATTTTTGGTTTTTGTCACATCACTGGTCGTAAGGCTCACAAGATTTGCTAAAATCTTGACCTTTTCTCTCCAGACCTTGCCTGAAATTTCTCTATAGACAATTTTGGCAGCTAATCAAAATAGAAACAACAGTCCCATTCATATGTATGTGTCTAAACAACAAACTAACTCAAGGAAATGTGTGATGTTCATATGTTTATGGCTTTCCACAGGAAGATCACATCTCTTTAATGTGAAGAAAAAAAAGAGGTCTATTTAATAAACACAGATTTTTTGCTTAAGTAACACTTTAGAATACGGAACACATATTTACTTTAAACTAAAAGTCCTTCCTGAACAAACTCATTTTTTGCCGGTTAAGAATAGTAGGTAATAGCTAGTAAAAGTTGTTAAGGTTAGGTATGAGAAGATCAAGAGATCTAAAGTATAATTATGGAGAATAAGGCATTAATATGTGCTTTATAAGTACAAATAAATTGTTTTCGCTAAATTGTTGGATTGCTGAAGTTATCTTTAGCACAAATCAGACCAAAATCATTTTGTACAGCTAATGCTATGATGATTTCAGCTGCGGAAACCACTGGATAATGATGTCTTGACAGCACTGAACGTATTTTACATATCCCTAATCTTATCATTATAATTATTTTAATTAATTATCTTCTAAATATCACCTAATTTTATAATTACTTTGATTGTCTTTTAAATGTATTGCCAAATGTACTGACAAACACGTATGGTACACAATACATATACAAGTATACAAAGTATACAAAAAAACTTTAAATGTATTATCATTATCAAATAATGAATGAGCTTTAGTATCTTAAAGTACTACTGTTTCTTATGAATATACTTTCATGACTTACAGTAGTTATCCTACATGTACACATTCGTTTCAGTTAAATGCACTTCTTTTTCACCAGGGATCTCTGACTTCTCACCACACAGCATTCTGTTTTCCGAAGCTCAGATGATTTATATGTAAAAATGGCAATGTAAGTAGACGCAATAAGATGACTAGTTCGTTCCGCAGTTTGTGGAGTATTTTAATGTTTTACAGTTTTACACTGCAAGGTTGTATTCATTGGGACAGCGTGCTTTACTCTGGAGGACTAACATTTGGCCACTGCTATGTTTTAGCACCTGACTCCCACCAGCTAACCACACAAACACACAGTTGCTGCACGCTAATGGCCAGGATGCTGCGGTTACAGCTAAACCCAAGTAAACACAGCAATCCCACACCTTAAACACACAGCAACACACCTAACACACAAAACGGATTAAAGTCAATTAACAATCAGCAACAAGAATGACTTATTTTCACTGGTTGTTGCAGTATACAAGCCTAAAGCACAATTTACAGCTGGTCCGTATCCCTCTCAGGTAATCCGATCACGATTGATCAAGCAAAACATTTCGCTGTTTAAACCTGGTAGTAACATGTTTCTCAAACGTGCCCCCTTGTGATCAAATTTCAAAAAAGAGCTCTGTTTTCAGTATTACATGCATAATTAATGTGGGGTTTTTGATGTATGTTTAGGTCAAACAATTCATGTGATGTGTGTACTGTGTGTCTTTTGGAAGGAAAATGTGTGCCTTTTGAATAAAATTTTATAAAGTTGCTAAAATTCACCAAAATAAATTGCTACATTTGTTGGTGCTTTTGGAAGAAAAAATTATTAGGGAAGTCTGAAAAGTTGCTATATTTAGCAACAAATTTACTAAATTGGCATTATGCTAGTTAGCACTAGTACCTGTCCTTCTGGAAATATAAAAGTGTTTAATGTGACATTTTTCTGAGTAAAGCACAGCATTATACCAATGACAGATTTCACCAAGTTACAGAACTGAAATGCCAATTCTCTATATGAATAATAGACCAGACTTCCAGGTATTTCTCTCTCTTAGTGACAAAGAAAAGAGTAATTTCCTATGGCCACTCTTTAAGAGCCTTTTCCTGTCAGTGACCTAACTGACCAATCAAAAAAAGCCTTTTCTTTTTAAATGTCACAGAGAAATCAGTCCACCCATCCATTTAAGTTCCGGTTAGGTAGCCTGGGTCAAACATGCATGGGATCAAGATTGAGGCGCTATTCTTTACAATACTGACAGCTAAGAATGAACTTGGAATCACACAGACTCTCAGGAAAGGGAAGTATACTTTGGGCTAAAGAAAACACATCTTCTGAACCAAAAGACACCTTTGTTGGTCACATGGACATTTGTAGAGTGAGCCGCACCCTTGTCAACTGGTGCTCATTAAATGCTTAGTTTCTAACGTTTGCTGAAGTTGTTTTCACATTCAGTCATCCTCTTCTGCAAAAAAACCTCCTTCGGGCTGAAAGGAACATGTAAACAAACCCAAAAGGACCCTTCGTTCTTGCATAACAGGGCTGCAGATTGTGGTTCCTGTCTACACCAAAAATCTGATCTCACCACCGGGAATTTAAGAGGCGTGCCTCTTACACAACACAGCACGAGCGCTGGACAGAATGGAAAATATTGTTGGAGAAACACTCATATGTAGGCATAATCAGAAAAGAAAACGTCGAATCAGAAGAGATTTCAACATCTGAAAGCAATACTAGATTTGTTTGCTAAAGCAAGCATCACAGCGGCACATGGGTTTTTGCATGAAAGCCAAATATAAAGTTGTATTGTTAGATATAACAGCAATGAAAAAAGTGCCAATTACGAGAAATGAAGTTGTAATTCTGAGATATAGCTACTTTTTGAAACAAAAAGGCATGCTGATGAGTAATAAAACCGCAATATGTCACTTGACAAGTTGCAATTATATGTAATGAAGTCAATGCTGTGATATATAGTCAAAATGATGAGAAAAAGTGATAATTACAATAAAGTTGCAGTTCGAAGATATACTCACTTTGTGAAACAAAAAGTCATAATGACAAGAGATAAAGTCACAATTACACAACATATTTGCAATTGTGACATACTTTGACTTCAGCGTGACGCACTCCATTTACTTACTTTAATGCTAATTTTCAAGCTTATTAAAATACAGCTTTTTATAAGCTTATATTGTTTGACAGCACATGTGCACATGTACACTGTGCATCAACTTAAAGGCAGAGTAGGCAATTTCAGAAAGGCTAGCCTTAAAAGCAAGATCCCCTGTGTAATAATCACTTTGCAAAGCTATGCCTCAAAAACACACAAACATGGCAGACCAGAGACTAACCGCACATCCTGATTTTGCCAAGTTTGATGTGTCCCTAGGTCAACATATTTTGTTGACCCTGGAACAACATTTTAATGCAAAAAAATTTTCTTGACCATATCTCTACACCTAAACCTACCCTTACCCACAAGTAATGCCTAAAATCTGAGGAAATTATAGATGACTGTCACTGATATACAAGCACAAAACAATGATTGTAAAACTAATCTTCACAAAAATTGTAAACTATTTCTTCAAATCTGATTGGTTAGTCACAATGTTGTCCTAGGTGTTGCACTTGGTAAAATCAGGTTAGCGAGACTAACCTGCGACATGTGTTGGTGAATGATTGAATGCAATGCTGTCAGATTACCAGACAGGCTATTATAATGTTCGGGCCAAACATTTTATCATCCTACATCTTTCACAGATGATATACACTGCCCATCCAAAACAAAGTCACTACCTGGATTTAACTAAGCAAATAGGTGCTATGATCTGGGGTTGCTGCAGTTGGCCATGTCTAGGTTCAGCAATGTCAAAGAATGAAGTGGACTCCCTGAATTCACTAAATAACCAGGTTATTCCATTAATGGATCTTTTCTTCCCTGATTGCATGGGCATATTCCAAGACGGACGATAATGCCAGAATTTCTGGAGCTCAAATTGTGAAAGAGTGGGAGCATGAGACATCATTTTCATACATGGATTGGCCACCAGTCCAGACGTAAACTCCATAGAGAATCTCTGAGATGTGAGATTAGAACCAAATCACCAAATCACCCACCCAGCTTTTAAGAACTTGTCCAATGATATATCATATTGTTCGGCTTGAAACTAAGGACTGTGCTATTTTATTCCAAGCTTCTTTTTCATGGAAGGCAATAAACTTATAAGCATGAACTTAAATTGAATGGGAGATGTACACTATGAGAAAGGGCTGGTTTTTTTTGACTTAGGCCAAACACCCAGAACACCCTCACAACCAATTAGTAACACCCTGGCAACCACATACAACACCCTAGCAACTTCAGTATGAGCCACTCATATTTCTAGTTTAAGCATGCATTATGGGTGATAGAGGTTAACAGAAAGTCTTTATGAAAGGGCTCTGTTTAATGCACATTAAATCCTTAAACTCATAGGATTTCAGAGCTCCCAGTTTATGAATTCGCGACTCTATGGCTTAGCTGGGTTGGCCTTTAAACCACATTTCTCTTAACATTCCAATAATATAGCTGTTATATTAAAAACTATAATAAAGTGATTAATAATATGCACTGTTCAAAATCAATTCTAATTTAAAAAATGCCTATTAACTATTGCTGTATTACTGCGGTAGACAAACGAGACTCTTTTTAGCAGAGTTAAAATATGCAGTCTAACTTGTAACCAAACGTTTGTGGTTTGTTTGAAAATGCTGTTGCAAACCCTCTTTATTCACACCCTGTACTTCCAGCGTATTTCCGCAGGCTGGCCAGAGCCCTGATAAACAGTTGTCTGGATGAGGGAGAGAATGGGAGTCGTCTGTCCTGGAAACTGAAGAGAAACACTGCATGCGTAATTAAAAGCAGATGTGGCTGAAGGCTGATCATTATACTGGGGGGAGGCCTGGGAAAAGTGGATGATGTCATGAGGAGCCCATCTTAAAATGCTCACACTGTATATAGCGTTCTGTGTTTTATTCAGCAGCTCAGAAAGAGATGGGAAAGCATTTCTGTTTATCACCAGAGGGCTGAAGCACACTGGGAGTAAAACCATCTCTTAGTCTGTGGTAATACTCGTTAAAGAGTATAACCTGTTTCTTTTCTCCAACTGGAAACAGAAGCATTTCTCTTAGAAGTCGTAGTCGCCTCGGAGTTTAGAAACAATCATTTGATAATGAGGGGCACAAAGACGACACGCTGGCGCACAGCTTTCCCAAGGTCCGTTATTAAAACACAAGCGGGATGCTGATAAGATCATATTTTACAGTTAAATAGCAGAGCGGCTGATTCGAGGTCCTTGAGTTTCCAGTGTGGTGTGACCACAGTAAGCCCCCGAACCGCTCTGTGCCCCCCTCACCCAAACGGACGCCTAGACTTACCGACCTTCGGCTCCCAAAATTACAGCCATAGGCACACGTCCTCATTACTACGTGCTACATGACTAAAACTCACCATTTCTTGGAAACCCATGTGTCAGCATGAGACAAAAACACTAATAGCATGTTAAACCATAACTACACAGGCTGAAGTAAATGCATCCATGTATCAGATGAGAAAACTTTGTCTTTACCATAATGGCATAACGCAGGATTGGGATTTTTTGCTAAAATGGTCTACTGTCTGGATATGTGCATATCTGAGATTAATGGTCATGAAACAAGGTCTATGATTAAGCCAACCTCAATATATTTTAACATTTAACATATTTGAATACATAAATATAACTGTAAGTCTACTTAGCGTTTTTTTTTTGTTTTGTCTTGACTTGAGTAGAAAAGACTAAAAGAGAATAAGTTGTGCAACCATAGTGTAGTTTGTCTTCTGATGATTGTATTCCAGATGCATGCATGTTGTGTAAAAAAATTAGAAGACATAACATGTATTGCTTCCAAGTGCATTTTCTGCATAGCAAATATGAACGAAAAGTTTGCAGTAAACAAGTAAAGAAAAGAGTTGCAATCAGCGATAAAATAAACACTGTTCCATAAGCTAAAGTGCATTGCATGTAAATGTTATCGCCGCCCTTCTCCAGGCTCCCGACTGGAGTAGGTATGTGGAGAGGAGGGGTGCAGGAGTGAACTTATTTGGCGGCGTGTGATGAGGCCCACGGGAAATGAATGAAGCCTCATCACCGCCGCTGATAAAAGCCAAGCGCGCCTGTCCTCGAGAGACCGGTTTCTTCCCCGTGCATGCACGCTTTTGGTTGTTGGTCACAAAACTTATTTTCTGCAATAAATCAAAAGCTGTTGGAAAAATCCTATAGGTTTTTGTTAAGGGAACCAGGGCAATGCTAATTTACAGGATGGCCTACAAAAATACATCATCCACTAAGCACTCTATTTAGACACAATGAAAATAGAAAAGTACATTTGTGAAACATGTAGGATTAGGTACTGGTCTTTGTAAACAATAAAAAAAAAAACTGATAGGAGTAAGTTGCATTCAGAACCAGGCCACACCAGCTGTGCAATGTTTAAGGATGTTAAAGAATTGGCTTATTTAGAGTAATTTGCTCAGAATCAGACTACACTTATTTGTTTGGTTTTGTGGACTTAATTATGTTCAGGGAACATATGTTCCCATAAAAAAGAACACATGGACTTGCATAACTACGAGGTTAAACAGAAGCAAAGGTATCGACCACTTGAACCTGAAATATTCTTGCATTCTGTCACATTTGCACCTTTTCACTTAAGTGGTTAGACTGGGTTTGGTCCAGACTCCAGAATCAGCAAATTCACCTTAATCCGCACATGCCGACAAATTAAAAAGAGGGCTCAAGTTTGCCAAGGACAATGTCAGCCCTGTTTGATTTGGACTAATGTGAATTCCCTTTCACCATGTGTTGACTTTCCTCATAAGATCCCTGCTGGATGCTCAATGGCTCTTTGGCTTCCAGAGCTGTGGGTGTTCAGGGCACGTGCTCGAGCTGGATACGGTTTCATACCGGCAGTTGAATGAGAAGAAGGGATTAGATGTCTGACTTTCTACTAAATACAAATTTACTTTGGCTTCAGTTTTGGACTTGCTTCATATTTGATGACGTCTGCATCATCAATGCAGTTAATTTCCTATTTAATACTGTGAAGCTGCTTTGAATGTTGTTACATTTGACCGTTAATGCAGCTTTATAATATTTCTCCTTTTAGCCTGAAAAGTGCATTTTAGATATTTTATTATATTTTAAAGGAAAATGCTACAGTTTTCCATATTCCACTATGTTCCTTCCTCAGCTTAGATGAGTTGATACATATCTCTCCCGTCTCAGTGCGTGCACTTAATCCCTCTAGCGCATGGTTTTACTATGTTAGCGTTTAGCTTAGCTCCATTCATTCCTTAGGACCCAAACAGGGATGAATTCAGAAACCACCAAACACTTTCCCTATTTAAAGACAGTTACATGACTAGTTACACGAGTATGGTGACACAAAATAAAACTTGACAATTTTTTTGAGGATAAAAAAACATAACTATAATGTATGGTGGAAGAGCACTTTGCAGCACTTCGACGCCGACACAGTGATATCATCACCCCCAAAAACTCTTCCTCTTCCTCTCACTTCCGTCAATTCAACCAAGGAGTGATGATATTACTGCACCGAAGTCGAAGTGCTGCATAGTTCTCTTCCACCATACGTTGTAGTATAACATAGTGGCGCTGTGCGCTAGAGCGATTAAGTACACACACTGAGAAAGGGAAGGTGCTTATCAACTTTTTTAAGTTGAGCAAAGAACATATGAATATGGAAAAACAGTGACGGTGGACCTGCAGGAAACATATTCCTTCAGGAAGAACAAATACAGTTTTAGATATATTAGATGTTATGTGCAAACATCAAATTACCATGATGCATTCAACTCAAATACACAGTCTTTTAGTCCCAAGCTTAAAAAGCCTGTGTTCTAGTAAGCGTCCACTATCAATTTTGGCAGCGCTGGTCTGAGGGCATGTGGTGACACTAATTGAGTTGAGCTGGGCTAAAATAAGCTGTGAAGATGTTATCACGCCTTTCCAGTGTTGTACCGTCTCCATGGCCTTTGTGCAATTACATGCTTCTGCTGGGCCTCAACAAGCGGCCCAATGTTGAGTTTGAGCCAGGCTTAGCAAAAAACAACAGAACTCAAGGAGCACCAATGCCTATCGCATTCCTCTATCACAAAGAAACTGGGTCTCTGCACACGAAAATGGGGGTTAATTAGGGAGAAACTCCAGAGAAAATTCTGTACGGCAGCAGTTCAGACAGCTGGGAACAGAGGGTCCTTCTTCCAGCCCACAGCACACAGGCATCAAGGCACTTTAGAGGGTGGATTAGGGCTGAGAGCCTGCAATGACTAGCAGTGGAAAAATGAAAACAGGAGAGACACGTGAAGCATGCCAGGTCCAGTCTCTATTCTCTCTGTTACTCTCAATAATGGCTAAACAGCATGGCAATAATTACCTTTTCCAAAGCAAAACAAACACAAACAGCTGGCTACCCTAGTCAGCAAACAATTTGCACAATAAACCAAATGTTTGTGTGATGGACATTTGGCAATTCAGGCCAACCAGGCCAACCACAAAATAAATGTTACCTGACAAGATTAATCTATAAATTATACCTTCAGTCTCTTCAACACAGAGACACAAAGTGCGTTTTGGTGAAAAAAGTGCACGGCGCATAAAGATATTTTTCTTTCATATAAATGTAATAAATTCAAATTCTAGTTAGTGTTTCCATTCCTCAAAATAACTTGTCCTAATAGTTATTAAACTTCATAAAATTCATAGCGCAAGTGTGCATGCATGCAGTTACACAAAAGACATAAAAATATCAAAAACTGTTGCATCTGCCAAACATTTTACCTCTTGCCAACTCTAACCTGTCTTGTTTTACTTATCCTTAATTATTTAGTGATTTGATTTGTCCCACCGCTAAACAGCTCTTTGTTCATTTCGTTTGGATAAAGTGATCTATTGTAACATTTATATATTTATTGAAATATTTTTAATAACAATACACCACTTTAACAAAACCATCAAAACCAATAAACACATAAAAGCCTTGGGATCAAAATGTTCAAAATGAAGTTTGTTTTTGTTGTGTTGCCCAAAATGCTTCTTTCGGTATTGCAGCCTCTGTGTTGTCTTTCGAGAGTGGTTTTTTCCCCAATGTATTCAGAGGGCAGACAGCAAGACGATCAAGGGGTGATGCATACGGTTTGAGATAAACATAAAATCGAGCTAAAATCCTGCAACATCTCATAGAGCACCTTTAACCAACCAAACTATTCACATGAGAAAAAAGCTGTTTATAAACTTCCACTATTCTTTTAAAGGAGTCATACAATGCTAATTTTCCACAAGCTGATATGATTCTTTAGGATCTTAATGGAAAGTTTGTTTTAAAATTTCTCAAAGATAGTTTAAAAAACCCTGTCAAAAACAGCTCGTTAGAAATCACTGTTCTGTGTACTTCCCCTTTAAATCTTCACAAGCTCCCTCTTTTCCGAGGCACTCTCGGAGGATCTTTTTTTTAGCCATATTCATAGTGAAACTTGCTAATAAGCACATTATTAGCACAACAGGAGATTTGCAAATATTCATTTAAAGACATTATACTCACTGCTTCTGTAGGTGAGGCTGGATCATGAATGATTCGCGCGAACATAAACGCATTTCGGTTGATCAAGAGCGTATTTCCCTTCAGGGTGACGCTAGTATAAATATACACACATACAGTATATATTTTTTAAAAAGGCACTTTTATGTACATATGTATACATAAATGTAGAGCTGAACAATTAATCGTTAAAAGATTGCGATCTCGATTTGCACTTTTAATACATGCGTTTAACGCATGCAGCTGAATCACAGCTTGTACTACAGGAGGCTAAAATTGAATAGGCTATATTACGTAATCTTTTGTGTATCATTCTGTAAAATTAATAAACCAGTTTGGGGGTTCAAATAGGCCTCTGGGCTTTGGAAAAACAGAAAGGACTCTATTCCAACGCACTAGCTGAGTTATATATAATTTATCTCACATCAATTCACATTGATAATTACTAAACAAACAATACAATAGGCACATCTATAAAATATAAAATAAATTATATTTTTATATAATTATGTTTAATTTCTGTTTAATTGTGATTTTTTTTTTCTTTACATTATTACATTATTTTTCATTACATTTCTTTAAATTAATTAATTAAACAAAACTATTTTGTAATATTTTACTGCTGTTTGATAACCTTAGGGGGGTTATCAGGGGGTTAAAGTTCAGGGGTAAATCTTTAAAATAAAAAAGTTCTCCAGAATCGTGAGAGAATAAACTGATCTTTATTCTAAGCAAAAAAAAAATTGTGATTCTCATTTTATCCAGAATCGTGCAGCTCTACATAAATGTATTTAATATATAAACAAAACATATTTATTTTAATTGTATATATGCATGTGTGTCTATCTAGATTTACACATAATAAATATGCAGTGTACACACATTTTATGCACACAAAAGCATTTATTTTGGATGCAATTAATTGTGATTAATCATTTGACCAACATTTAGCAGATTAACAATGAACACAAAGAATACATGTTAATGAAAGTATTTTTAAAAATAAGAAAATGACTGCAGCATTAGTTCAAAAATGAAAATTCACTCATGATTTACACCCAAACCCTGTTTAAGTTTTTTCTTCTGCTGAATATAAAAGACATATTGGAACCAAAAACTTCCACATTCCGTATTCAGCAGAAGAAAGAAATTCATACAGTTTTGGAACAACTCGAGGGTGTGAGTAAGTTTAAGTTTTAATTTTCGGGGAGGGGGCCTATCCCTTTAGCTTTTTACCAAGAAGCCCATCCCCGCCATATGCCACAGAACTAGCAGAGTATATCAATTTCAAAGAAACATAATCCAATATAAAACATTAGCAATTTCCGCTAAAACAACTTTGATCCATTTGCAAACACTATTAGCTGCAATGCAAGAAAGATACCTTAAGCAAATCTTCCTGTACCGTGTGAACCACATTACACACACACACACACACACTACAGACTAGATTTAGCTTAGCTGTCCTCACTATCCATGTTTCAGAAAAAAAGAACCTCTCTCCCGCCAAAAAAAAATCTTTTTTATTGAGTTTGCTGTTGACTGGCACAATATTAATTACTGTAACAAAGGATCTGAACACTAACGCACACACATATTCATATTCATATATACAGTCAACTCATTTTCCCCATGTGGTGAGGACGGGGAACAGCGCTGCCGAAGGTAATGGAGGACAAAATCTTTTTTGTTGCTCCTAACATGCCATGGGGAATTACTAGATGTTGCATATTTTATATCTTATTATGTCACATTGTTTCCACAGCCCCGTTACACGCTGAGAAAAGCAGTAACGTGGCAGGTTTACCCTTGGTACATGTTTAAAGGGATAGTTTACTGCACAAAAGGAGAACGTTTTTTATTTATTATTTACTCTAATAGCTTAATTTTGCTCCTAACCCATATGCTGGTGTGTGTGTGTGTGTGTGTGTGTGTGTTTGTGGTCATGGATTAAACATTTTTGTAAAATCATCATGTTGCTCTTGCAATGGAAGCATTACCAGATGCTCTCCAGCTCTAAAAAGCACAAAGGTTTCAAACATTATACTACTCCTTTAAGAGGTTACTATCTAAATGGAAGACAACCATCCAGCCAGGGCAAAACAACCTTGAGGGTTATTGATGCAACATTTCCTCCAATTAAGCTTTATATTGCATTGCTTTAAGCATCCGCAAATATAATATGGCATCAAATGCCATAAATAAATATGACCTTCTTCATCCAAACAATCATTTCAATTACTGGGCTTTGGAATAAAAGACAGACACTTAGAACATTAAGCATGATTGATCGGACCAAGCTCATGATGCTGTCTGATTATAGAAACATTAATAATAAAAGCATGCACATAAGTGTATCTTATAATATATCAAGTGTAACTTAAAGCACAGTCAAAAGTGCCAGGATCCAGAAACTCACTCCTGTATTGATTGCATTATAAAGTTAGTTTAATACAGAATTTTATAATACAAACTAGCCAAGTAGTCAAATATCCCAAATACGATATTCTGGTTTTAATATACTTTACATGCCCACTTGATTTGACCTTTAGCACAAACTCCGTGGGACGAGTTAGCAATAGTGATGCAGCACTAAATATGTTAATTTCTATACCACGGTAAGAACAGGCCTCACTTTCACCCTAAGAGCAGATTTTACTTTTGGCAGGTTCACAATGGCCACTGAAGCACCCAGAATGCAAGCTGATCTGCCCCTGAACAGATTCCACCTCCTGGGACATTGTTCTGGGAGATAAAGGCAAGTGGCTGGGATTAAAAAGGACCAGCAGATGGCAAAGAGAGAGAAAGAGTGGGCAGCCTGACTCATCTGACCCAGGACTACCAGCTGTCATCCTCTCTGCATAACCACACACACAACTGGAGCAGCTGAAGCCGGAGCATCCGGATATACCCTGACACACACGGACAAACCAATTACCAGACAAAACAACTACGAGTCAGAAGAACACTTCAAAGTTGGAACATTCCAATTACCATCAAAAATCAACAAGAGCTTGAGCCAATACATAAATAAATAAATGCTGCCAAAAGTACTTTGGTATTTGAACTATGAAAGGAAAAATGCTTTCCTTTAACAAACAACATCATAAAATTTGTAATTTTTTATTTAAACGTATATTGTTTTCTAGATTCAATTAGTAATGGATTTAGTGAGTGCAGATGCCATACGCTGACTGTAAAAAAATTGTTTTAAATTAAATATTACTTAGATGTTGTAACATACAACCTCAAGATTTTAAATTCCAAAATTCAGTGTTACTTGTCATATCTTACTCATAGTAAAAAAAAAATTGTCTTTAATGCAAGTTTGTGCTAATGTGACGATTTGTGATGCAAAATATGATCTGAAAACACTAAAAATGCATGCATTTATAATCTATCTAAAGGGTAAAGTTAAATTTCTGACTCCACGCAAACTAAACCAAAATTTGGCCACCTTTGGAACGGTTCAAGACTACATTTTCAACTCAAATCGCAGTTCTATTGAACCGATTTGTTCACATGTTTTCTGTGACTTTAACAGGCTTCAAGAGAAAATTCCTGTGGTGCCAGCATGTACTTGTGATTGATGGACGCACACATCACAAGACAAAAGAGACAAGGTGTGCATTTTTCCACAAGACCTTTCTGTCACAGTGATGAAGTGAATGCTGACTTTTACAAAAAGACAATCGGTGATGCTCGCTGCAAGCATACAGACCGAGGAACAACACGTGAGGGATGTTTTGTAGGAATCAATAAGGAACGACAGTAACTGACATTAGAGCATTAATATTTCCTAAATCTCTGTCCACATGAATAAAACAAATAATGACAGGAGGCTCGCTATTATAAAAAAAACAGGACTCTATACAAATGAAAACAGAGATATAGATTGGAACAGCCATTACAAATATCACATCTGGATGCAGCATTGGGAACTCTTACGTGTGCATTGCTTTAGTTTACTCTGATGTAAACATGGTTGAGCGAAGCAGGTGCGCGTGCATAATAAACATCTTAATAAAAGTGCATAGCATGACAAAGTCGAATTTATTTCTGCTGGCGTGGAGGAGCAAATCGGGATGTTTCCTGTAGTTCTCTTACCTGTTAAACACTTTCTTCATCCTCTGAAAGAGCGACGGTGATGCTGTGACCGTCTCTGATGGAATGGTCTCAATAGTGGTGACAACATGGTTCTGGTGCTCGGGCATCATCTCTAAAGCTGAAAACTAAAGCGGTCGATCAGTAAGCAGAGATCATTCCTAAGGCTTTGGTTATTCCGAGCAGCTCCAGCTCTCCATGGCGCAGGTGAGAAGAAACAGGTGTATGTATCTCCAGTAAAATGTGGGAGAGGAGAAGGGATGCTTGAGGCTCCTAGGAGTCGCTGGATGTTACAGATTCCTGCGCGAGGTTGCACCTGTTCCCCTGTTTGCTTTCTGAGCAGATGTTTCCCGGTGTTTCGGTGCGCATTTTCCGAACGCCGGAGCAGGACTGCCGTGATTACTGGGAGGAGGCGCGCTTTTGAGTGAAATAGACAGTTTGACCGCTAGAGGCCACTGTTTCCGACGATACGCGTCAACCAATGAGAATAAGTTAAAAATGACGCTCATTAAAATAAAATAAAAATACCAATAAAGAAATGTAAGCACATTTGATAAATGTAATAATATTTACTATAATACATTTTTAATCATATCTAGTATATATAAGACAAATGCGGTGATAGATATGAATATAAATATACTGTAAATATAGTTAAATTAATTAACAAACAACTAAATAAAAGAAATCTGATTCATTCCCAAAAAAAGTACTTTAATAATAAATGTACCTATATTTAGTAAATACAAGCACAAATGCGGTAATAACTTATGTAATGTAATCACATGTACAAAATATAAATGTATTGTAAATATAATTAAATAATTTTATGTAATGTAATCATGTTTAGTAAATGTAAGAAAAATGCATTAATAAATGTACTGTATGCAACATAGGCTACACATATGGCACAGGAACGTTATACACAATTATACAAAATAACACACAACAGAAAAATCAGCATTTCCACAGAAATCTTTCATTAAATATAAATTATGAAAAATACTGGAATTTTGACTTGATTTTGACTAATAGATTTTTATTTAAAATGTTTAATTTTATTTTAGAGTTCAATTCAGATTTGTTAACATATGTATACAGAAATAAATACAATTAATTATATAATTTAATTGAAATGATTTAAATTCAAATAAAATAAATATTTTTATTTTTTAAATGTAATAATTTTTTTCCTTCAAGATAAGATCAAGATCAGACAAAATCATTTCTTACTCTCTAAATCACAAAAAATAAATATGACTTCATCAAGATAAATGTATATATATATATATGTGTGTGTGTGTGTGTGTGTGTGTGTGTATACATAAAACCTAGCTATAAATTAGACAATACTGAAAAGGAAAGGCAAGGAGGACACAAATAGCCTATCAATTACTACAAATGGACAAATACAGTTTGCCCAAATTGTTTATTCATAAATAAAAAATTACTAATCTTGAATGATTTCATTTAATAAATCTATTTCAGTGAACTGGGATTTTTTAATTTATCTCAGCCTTTTTTTATGTATAGAGAGAAAGAAAATGAAGCATACACTGGGTTTTTTGCAACCAAAAAATGAATGCATATTCTTCTAGAGAAGAAAAGGAGCAACGGAACAAAAACAGAGCAAAAGGCAACTAAATGAATTTTCTAGCTTTGTCTTCAGAGGATGTAATCTTGCCATAAGGAAACACTGCAGGTACTTCAATTCCCTGTGCAGCAAGATGTCAAAACACAAAGCCCACGATCAGTTACTCATTCCTAAGGGGGCTGAACATCTAAGCCAAGATGCCTGTTAGTGTGTCAAAAGCCCAACAGTTATGGATGCTTCGGTCTGAAATCAATACATGGATTGCATTTACTTGCAGCTCATCTTCATGTTTAAGGGGTGTGCTTAGAACTGTACAACAACTGAGACACGTTTGCAAGCTCCCTGTCTCAATTTACTTTGACACGAAATGCTTTGAATTTGAAATCAACATCCACTTCAAGTAATGATAGATTAGTCCGTTCAATATCAGCTGGTGTTTAGGTTCAGAAAGTACTGTTTTCACACAGGCTTTGACCACCCATCACCCCTTAGTTGTCATGGAAACCAGTGGCCAGCATGCTGAACAGGATTGGCTCTCATATTGCATGTGTGCGAAACAGAGCATAGAGTATATTCTTTGAGGCTGAAGCACAGAGAGAGGTCACTGACTCGTTCAGAGGGACTCTACAGACAGCAGGTGCAATCATAACCCAGTGGGAATTCTCATGTGAGAGAAGTACAGCAGCGTTTTGATGGATGTTGATCCGCAGAATGTTGACGAGGAAGGAGATGGAATGATGATGTTTGATCCCACATGTTCTTCTGGCCTTGATCAAGCATCTGTCCGCTTGTTTTGAAGCTAATACTGAAACTCCGTTCCAAAACAGTGAGCTGCTTCACTAGAGAGCTGCAGAATTCTGTCCATTTGTACATCCGTCTATCATTGTGTCTCTATCTATCTATCTATCTATCTATAGTATATCTATCTATCATTGTGTCTACAGTATATCTATCTATCTTTGTTGTGTCATTGTGTCTCTATATGTCCTTCCGTCCGTCTGTCTATCTATATATCTATCTGTCTGTCTGTCCATCCGTCAGTCCATCTATCTATCGGTCTGTATGTCTGTCTGTCTGTCCGTCCATCCATCCATCCATCCATCCGTCTATCCATCCGTCTATCCATCCATCTATCTATCTATCTATCATTGTGTCTCTATCTATCTATCTATCTATCTATCTGTCTGTGTATCTATCAATCTGTCTGTGTATCTATCTATCTATCTATCTATCCGTCCGTCCGTCCGTCCGTCAGTCCACCCATCTATCTATCTATCTATCATTGTGTCTATATCTATCTATCTATCTATCTATCTATCTGTCCGTCCGTCCGTCAGTCCACCCATCTATCTATCTGTCTGTATGTCTGTCTATCTATCATTGTGTCTATATCTATCTATCTATCTATCAATCAATCTGTCTGTCTGTGTATCTATCTATCTGTCTGTCTGTCTGTCCGTCCATCCGTCCATCCGTCCATCTATCTATCTATCTATCTACAGTATCTATCTATCTATCTGCCGGTCATTATGGGATTTTATTTCAGATGAATGTAAATGCAAGTGTGTGTAACCAGATTCTAACATGTTTTGTATCTGTAATCAGAACACTGTGTTGCAGTCTTGGCCTGCATGGATAAAAAGTCATTATTAATGTAACAGAATTGCCACGCAATATTACTCAATGATTCTGTTATGTAAGTTTGATTGCATTGCATCGTGGGATACATTGTTCCTGGCAGCATGCTTGGCCATTTTGGTAGTTGTTTATTCAAACAGAAATGTGTGCAGTGTAAATAATAGTAGTAGTTAGTATGCTATTCCAAACACAGTCAATACTTACAATCGATTTCTCGTCTGAAAGACTATCGGGTGTGAAATCCATTTCAATTTCCACGCAGACTGAAGAATGCTGATATATAAAGAAGCCTTTATCTTTTTCCTTCACTGAGGGCCCATGACTACAGCATGACTGCTTTGTCGAGCGGCAGGAGACAAACACCCTATTACAAGAGAACGCCCCGAGAATGTCTGTACTATAAATAGGCACAAATTCAAATCAATAAAAACGAGGCAACTGCAGAGCTCATAAAAGGTCCTTGAGTGGATTTATGTGTCTGCAAACGCATCCTGACTGTTGTGTGTTCCCTGAACCAACCTAATGATAATTTAGACTTCGGCTAATCCACTACGAGATGTTATTTTTGTAGGCAGGTCTGAATTATTCTTCCTAAGCACCTCAGTTCAATGTGCTCTGGTGATCAATTGATTTGTTTCTATTCAAGGTGTTAGCGTGCTGCTGCAATATTTATCTTATTAGCCACGGGGGGTGGATCACCTAGAGCCACGGTCGATGTCTTTCTCTGACTGACTGAAGGTCCACGAGGACTTGTGGTTTATTGGAAACGCGTACAATGAAAAGACTGAAGGATTTTTAACAAAAGCTCCATATAACAAACACTAAAGGTCATTCAGACAGACGGAGATAAGTTCTTAATCTAATGAAAAATGCTTGCATCATGCTCAATAAAATGTTGGTTTGTTCGCTTTGATTTTTCAGTTTTAGTAAAACCAAGGCACCAAAGAGCTGCAAAATTACAAAACTGTATTGCTCAAATAAGCAAATTGTTTACATGTGAATTTTTTTTTTGTGTTTTTCAACCCCATTAGAATAAGATTTTGACCTATCTGACACCATATTTCATCATATTAAGCATTACATTATAAATATACTTTATAGATTTTTTATGTTTACACACACTCGGACACACACATACAGTGTATATTTTGAAACTATTTGTATGTTTATACATTCATGTATTTAGAACCATATTTATACACACACACACACACTATACAGTAAATTTCATCAAATATGACAAATAACCAAACATAAGTAATTTTCATCATAATTTAAAATAAATATGGATCTATTAATAAGGCATGTTCAATAACGGACCATGAATTTACTCACCAGCATCTATTAGGATGACTTGTATACCAGATACACTGATTTCTTTGCCCCAGTATTACAGGAAGGTCATGATGACAACTTGTTCTTCAGATACTCCCGAACATCTTGACAATCTAATTAGTTCAAAGCCATCATGCATTTTTCATGCTCAGTCGTGAACGTGAAATTGTTAAAACAAAGCTCACATATTTATTAACTCTTTAGGGACAATAAAGGGAGAGAAACTAGATTCTGTGCGAGGATGCTTAAGGCAATAAAACCTCCTTGCTTGCAATTGTATGTAAAAGAAGAAAAAAAAAAACATGAAAAGAAATCTAAGTGATATGAAAAATAGCTTTTCCAAATAAAAGATGTAATGCATTAAAGATGACGAGGGATATGCAAGACCAAATTAGTTTGTACATTTCAAACTGCATCAAAAAAATCTAAAGCCTTGGAGCCAAATGTATGTTAATTTCCAGCATTATTCTGTTCTCTCGAGGCAGGTATGCTTTTAAAAATGCAACCTGACTTCTCTTCAATCCCAGCAACAATCCATAATGAAACTTCTCCTGTGACATCACGGGAAGATTTTAGTAACTCTGAACATCGTCAGCCGTAGATCTGAAGCAACAGATATCGAACCATCAAATAAAAGGTACAATTCAAAGGCAACCATTCCTTCTCAAAATAGTCGCTTTTACAGTCTTTTACCTCAAAAGGAGAAGTAAACGACACCCGACAGAAGCATCGAATAAGTCTTAGGATGTAATCGGTGGCCCAGATGTTCATAACACCTCCTGTCCTCACTGACCTAAATGTGCAAACTATTTCAGAAGCTGCATTTTTTTGACATGGAGGTGTTTAAAATCCCCCATCCTTCAGCTTTGATGTTCCAATTACATTTACTAGTACTTATGAACGTAAATTTAAAGTCACAGTTCTCCCAAAAAAATGTAAATCCATCTACTCATGCCTTGGAAACCCCTCTGACTGACGAGGAGTTATTTATTGCACAAAGATCAGGCTGCACTTTTACATATTAGTGAATGGTGACCACAAATGTCTGGATTTTCAATTTTGGATAAGTTTAATTTCAGTCTGGGTTTCAAAACAAGATACGGTATGGTTTTTTTGTACATTGTTTAGACAGAGATCACTCTTAGACATTCTGGTTAACTTTTGTGATTAACACAAGACAATCAGTCATACACGTTTAAAACAACATGTGCATATAAAAAGATTTTTATTAAGAATTCCTGGCAAAAGTTTATTAAGCAGTAATACTTTCTTTGTCTTTTGTTTATTGTCCCTGGTATTAGATTTTGACAATATCTTGGTTAATGCTAACATCATAACCAATATTATAATTTTGTTGCGATCAATAAATGTTAAATTGCTAATATTGAAATTATTTAATATTTTGTCTTAATAAAAAAAACAAAAAACAATTACAAATCAAATAAAAAATGTACAGTGCATTCACTGTAGAAAATTAACTGTATTAATGATTAGATAGAAAATGGTTTTAATGTAATGTTTGGGCTCAGGTTTTTAAAAAAAAATATTTTTTGCAATAAATAGAACTGATTAAAACTGACAGCAAACACATCTACAATGTTTTAAAATATTTATTTTAAATTCATTTTTATAAAAAAAACAACAACAAAAAAACCTAATATTTATTAAGAAATCTGCAGCAAAAAATAAAACAGTGTCCAGAAAAAAAAAAAAACTAAGCTGAAACACTGATTAAAAATATTTCTTAAGCAGCAAACCGACAATGATTTCTGAAGCATCATGTGACACTGAAGACTGGAGTAATTTAGCTGAAATTCAGCTTTGATCATGGGATTACATGACATTACACTGTACTAATATTTCACAATATTTACATCTTTACTTAGTTTTTTAGTCAAAATGAAATGCAGCCTTGCAGAGAACAGAGAGACTTTAAAAAAACATTAGGAAAACCATTTAACCCCAAACTTTTGTGTGGCAGTATATGTGAACCTTATCGACGAAAAGCTGAATTACTGTAGAATTATTATTCAGGAAGTATCCAATATACCAGTACAGAGTTCCCGTGACTGCTAAAGCATGTCACTAGAAATGTCCTGAGTTCAATTTCCAGGGAACACAGTGATAAAATATATAGCCTGAACGCAAGTGCCAGCCAGATGAAGAACTGTCAGATGAGATACACAGAAGTAAAAGGAAGCAGAAAGTGTGAGAGTGAAGCTGCAACAGAAAATCATTGCTCTTTTCATTTCCACTCCACCGCAGAAGAATCAATGGCACTCTTAACACAACTACAGTTAAAGGATTCAGTAACGTTTATTTTACATTCACGCTGGACACCAACAAACCAACCCTTCCAACGGCAACCCATGAATTACACATTTAAGACTTTTTCTTGTGCTGAGCAGAGCCACGAAAAGCCTGTGGCATTATATACACAAAAACAATCACGGATCTCACGAAATATTCATGCCAAACATTTCAGATCCATAGAGATATCGACAGAGAAAAATAACAGACTGCTGAACAAAACAATATTTACTGATGACAAACAAAAATCGAATAAAAACATAATTAGCGCCACGAGCCATTACAAACAGCGAGAGCTGCTCTATGCACTTAGAATTACAAACTTCAGGGTTTAATGATAATTAATGTAATTTGTGTCACATTCAAATGACACAACTCCGGATAAACACACACACACAGAACCATTTACAGCACGCTTGTATAGCCTTAATGGAAACGTGACGTTGCATGCAGAAGTTTCATCCAAATAGAAAAACCTTGCACATTTGCGCCGTCCAAAAGCAGCTGCGCAACTAGAAGCGCATTCGCTCTCCGGTGGCTCTCGTTTGCTGTGCAAGACTTCTGCAGAGTTCAGTGCACCTTTACGAACTATTCCAAAGTGGCCAAAGATACGGGTGGAAAAAACAAAAATGGTAAATTTAATTTACCAAGCTCCTTGAGCGACCTGCTTGCTTGCAAGGCAGCGTTTGAGTCCTTTTTCTGCATGTTGTTACTCATGGGAAACGTACACATACACAAACACACAAGTATAATCACACTCGCACCCACACACACAGAGAGAGAGAGAGAGAGAGAGAGAGAGACGCCCGGCAGGCCTTGGCAAAGAAGAGCAGAGATGATCCGGGCAGAGAAGAGCAGCAGCAGCGGGTTGCAGAGGCTCCAGTGCTTGTACTGTAAACATGAAGAGAGGGAGGGACCCCCTCCATCCCCTCTCGCTCGTTCAGTTCCTTCTTTTCTGCCCTCTGCGGACTGATCCTCACTTGCCCAATCGCTGCTCGCACGTCGCATAGCACTGCAGAGCACCGAACAGGTCGTCGTACGAGACGTCAACATGGGACGGCATGGAGCTACAGGTGGAGATAGAATAAATATTTCATAAACACAATAGTTAATATGTTATGAGTTTTAAAACTCATTTTAATAATGCCTCACAAAACATTTTCCAACTCCCCTAGTGTTAAACAGTTGAGTTTTACTGTTATTGAAACCATTCAGCCGAGCTCTGGGTCTGGCGGTAGCACCTTAAGCTGATTAGACCGTTAGCATCATGCTCAAAAGTGACCAAAGAGTAGGGGTGTCAAAATTAATCGTTTCTTCGGTGCATCGCGATGCAGACGAGGACGATTCGGTATCGGTTCAGTAATAGACCATAACCGATTATAACATACTGACGCTTGTCTGACATCATTTGCCGCATACGTGCTTTTTCGCAGAAGAATATAATGGCTGAGGGGGGTGGATCTCGAGTGCAAGTAATTAAAAATGCTCCAACTACTTTAAAAGCCGACATCTGGGCACATTTAGGCTTTTATGAACAGAGCTACTGGCTCAGGTTGTCGAGGAATGGCAGGTATCAGATAAAGATGTAGTGCTTGTGACAGATAATGCGCCGAACATGATCGCTGCTGCTCAAGTCGGAACATTCCCTCACGTTAAATTCTTTGCGCATACGAATCTGGCATCGCAGCGCACGCTTAAAGTGGCCGTGCTCTCCCGGCTTTCGGCCAAAAGCCGCCGAAAATCAACGTTCTTCCATCGCAGCACCACAGCGAGCCACTGTCTGAAAGTGAAAAGTGAAAGTTTCACTGAAAGTGAAACAGCAATGTCTTGGCCTGAGAAACCACAAGCTGATAACTGATGTCAGAAGAGAGCAATCCGACCGGGTCTCCTACTGCTCCTCAAAATGCTATTTTGGTTTATAAATTATAATTTCATGTTTATACATTTGTTCAAGAAGTGTGCTTTCATCGAGAAGGTAAAATTAAAGTTTTAGTATATATATCTGACTGTTTGTGTTTATCAAAAAATTAAATACACGTGGATTAAAATAGAAAATTGAGTATGCAGTGCATCATCAACGCATCGAGATATTGTATTGAACCGAATCGATGACATAATAATCGTAATCGAACCGAACCATGAGACCAGTGTAGGTTCACACCCCTACTTACTGTAGCTTAGCTACAAAATCCTTAAAAAAGCCCCTTACTTATTAAGTTATATTGTGAAATCTATTAACCTTTTGAGCGGTATGGTCCCACAAATGTGTTTTTCTTTCGTCCCACATATGGGATTTAGAACGTTCGGTGACGTCGCATTACTGCCAAATTCAAACTGAGCTTCGTGTGTTTGCTGGCGCTGAGCCAGAGAGAGAGACGTAAAATGCACAAAGATGTCTATGAAAGCAACAATAACAACCCATTCAAATTTAATTTGCTGATGTGTTTTCTTCATATCAGATACACATACTGTAAGTAACTATAAAGTTCACCATTCTTCACTTAGTTCAACCAGCCACTTACTATCATGTATTTCGGGAGAAATTGATGAATTTACGTGCTGTAATCCGACTGACAGGACTCTCTGAACTGCAGCACAAACAAACATGGCGGCGCCCATCTCATGTTATAGATCACGATCGTTTATAAAGGTGTAGAAATGACAAAACACACTGATTTACATATATTTGTGAATCGGAATATCAGATTGTTCATGACACTGTAAGCAAGTTTGTGAGCATTTTAAGAGCATTTTACCAATGAGCATTTTACTGCCCAGTGGTCATTTCTTAACTTTGCTAATTCTATTATTGCATTAGTTTTGCATCATTCTAATGGGCATTTAATACTTTTTTACTTTTAGTCTGAGTTTAATCTGTTTCTAGGCTAATTTTATCTGGAAAAAAAAACTTGCCTAATAATTTGGCACACCTGAATTTAAGAGGTTTTTGACTTTCAGCCTTCCCGATCAATTACATATGACTTATATATGATTAAATACAAAATCAATAGTACTTATTAGAGATACAACGGTAAAGTGAGCCCACAGTTCGTTTTGTATCATGGTTTTCCGGCCAAGGTAACGGTTCGATTTCGATATCAATATTACTGTACAGTACTGTATGTGAGCTCTATATATAAAAAGTGCAGTATAAAGTGAAATATAAACATGAACATTATTCAAATAAATATTGACAGTAACAAGAAAATACTTTCTAAATACACCATCAGAACAAACAACAATAACAAAATGTATCACTGGCGGAAACAGAATTGATTTGTTCGTCTCTCGATGCTTCGGGTTTTTTGAGTCGTTCGTTCATCACGTGACAGCTCCATAGGTTTAACCTATGCAGCCGCCGTGCTATCGTTCTTCCCGAGTCACTTTAAAGATTCGTTCAAAATAAACGAATTGTTCAAGAACGACAAATCACTAGTCTTGAGGATGTCTGACCATCGCCTGATTGTCTATGCGGTTAATGCACATGCCAATTTTAATTTAAAGGAAAGTGTAATGCCTAAAGTAGGCTAAGTACCGAAATATCGCGGTTCACGTAGGTGTACCGAACCAAACAGGGTGAACCGAACGGTTCGATAAAGAACCGAAAACCGTTGCATCCCTAGTGTGTATATATATATATATATATATATATATATATATATATATATATAAACTCCAGAGTATATTGTGAGGTTTCTGTAATTTGTGTTCAAGTGCACACATTTAACTGAAAATAGTAGTATAGATCAAAGTCAAATAAGAGATTAAAAGCATCAGCAGCAGTTGTGTTATAACAGATAGTCTACCATTTCTGTCAAGTGCGCACGTTTAACAAAACTGTAAATAATAGAGAATAAAATGGAAGTGGTAGTAAAAGATCGTGAGAAAGAAAAAAAATCTAAAAGATTGTAAGACATAAGAGAGGAGTAGAATGGAAGTGTCAAGGATTTACTGACAAGCTATTTTTCTTGATTAGGCTGAGAGATGCGTCGATTCTGGGTGCGCAATATAAGGATTTCTTATCCTGTTAAATAAGTACACAAGTGATCTCTTGCATTCCTCCTTGCTACACATCTTTCTTGCACTTCTCTGACAACCTCCATCAAGTTTATTGCAGTACAGCTGCTTGTGTTTCGCCCGCTTGCTCTATCGCATCTTATAGCGCCTGTCAGCAGGTGTCAGTCCAAAATGGCGGCAGCGCCTCCGCAGCGCCATCTATAGACTGTTGCCCATATCAGTACAGAGTTTCGCCTCTTGGTACTTCTATACTCTTTGCCTCAAGTGCCCTTTCTTGGGGTTTCTTGATTATTTTTTTTTTTTATGTGTCTGTGTGTATGGAGCCCTGTCTTTGCCCCACAACAATAAAATGTAACTATTAATCTCAATTTTGCTAAATAAAAGGATCTGGCTTGCATCAGTCACATGACTGTCATTAACCAATGCTCACCCTTGAGGGCAGAGCGCCGCTACAGACTTATGCACCCGGTGCATCATGGGTATTTCTTTAGAGTTTACTTGTGTTTGTGTGATTTTAGCAAGACAGTTGGGTTTTTGTATTAGTGATGTTATGTGTGTTTATGTTAGATTGGGAACGGAGATGTTATGTCATGACGACAGACTGGGACCTTTACTTGGGAGCCCTGATTCGCTCTGATATAGAGAAAACACCACTCAGAATTATTCTGAATGGCTAGTGGAATGTGCTTGCTAAGCCACTCCCCCGCAGAGCGAGTATAAATACGCAGCAACTTCATCCACTCTTCAGATATTGCTGAGGAGCTGAGAGCCAGGTCCCTAAGCCCCTCAGCAATGGGTTCAAGACTGTGGCAGGGGGACATAACGTCTCCGTTCCCTGGGGTTACAATACGCAACCGAGACGTTCCCTGTCTGTCAGTCACTATGAAGTTATGTCGTGACGACAGACTGGGGTCCGTATGAAAAGCTCCACAGCCAAGAACCCTGTCACAACCAACAGCCCTGCAATTCATACTGGACAGACCCCGGCGTGCCGACGATTGCAGTGCAAGGTCGTAACCTTCCCAACGCCCCAGTGCAAATTCGCTAACCGTGGTACCCGAAGGAACCAACTAGTAGTACTTTGCCACTGGAGTGGGCCAAACTGTGCGTTCCTGAACTAGAGAATAGTTTAAACTCTAGAGAAGGGATTTCAACCTTCATGAGGACTGCTTTAGATCCTCCTTTTTGTTGTTACAGTTTGACAGAACGAGGGGAAGCGTGCCTTCCGTGGAAGGGCGCTACGGAGAATCACACCCTGCACGAAGGGAGGTAATGTGTGGTAACACAAATATGGACTAACCCGCAGGGTAATGTCATTCGAAAACATGCCTAAGGGGCTAGTTCCACCTGCAGGAGGAAAGACTAGTCCACAGAGACGGGCCGAGGGAAGACACAAGTTTACCATCTGGGAAACTTTCTTGTGGAGTCACCTTCGCAAGAGATTACTCGTGGGGAATCATATGAGTGGCCACCTATCCCAGTAAAGGGGCTGACCTTCCAGGCAATGCAATCGCCTAATACTAGGTCTAGCGTCAGACTGCTCCACCCCAGTCTGTGTCAATTTCCTGTGTTGTTTTTCGTTGTAATTAGCACATTTGATTAGAGTATTAAAGTTAGCTTTGCTGATACCTGGCTGTAACTTAAGTGTAAAGCATCTTGCTTCTAGTTTCGATTCAGGCTATTTGCTTAGAGATTGGCCTTAATTCAGAAGGCGTGTCTAGCTTCTAGCAGTGTATATATTCAATATCAGCGAGCTGTCGCGGAAGCATCAGCAGAAGCATTCAGCCATTGTGTTCAGCCTCCTTGTGTAAAGAACGACGAGACTACAGACCTTCGACTTTTTCCTGCGCGACTTTAACCGAGCAATGACACCGACGCACTTAGGTATTCCTTTCACTTTCCTCTCTATCATGTGTTTTCAATACATTCCGGTTATCTCCACACAACGCTCCAACATCACACGCAAACGTCAACACATGCCCACTAAATGACTCAGCAACCCCTGCTGCTCTGTCCAATAACTTCTCTTTCTCTCACTCCCCTCGTCACACTGGGAGGGGTGGGGGTACTAGAATACTAATTTCTAATAAATGGAAATTTTTTAACCACTCTCTGCAACTATAACTCATTTGAATGTCATGCCATCACAGTAACAGCTCCTATTAAACTCCATGTTGTGGTCATCTA
>JAUCMU010000043.1:2974882-3001654 GCA_032275025.1 Enteromius treurensis
AGCTCAAAGGCAAATCGGTCTCTCTGGCGAGTTCCCATATGTAACGTCGAAGTGATTCGACTGAAAGGGTAACTAAAACCAGTTTATTGGAATTTGTTTAACAAGAAAATATTCAAAATGTTTCAAAAGCTTTCAAATGTTTAGTTCAATGCTTTGTTGGTTACTTCAAAATTTATTTGAAAGTAATTTAAAAGTGAATCCTACATTAAATTTCATTTTAGTGTATGATTAATTTTAATTACATTTTACTATATTTTCTTTTATCTTGGAGAGAAATTACCTATGTTTTGGTATGATTAATTTTCAGTGGAAGCCTAAAGACTTACAGTACTGTGCAAACGTAGTCTGGGAAAGACACAGAGAAGCTCTTTTTCTCCTGAAAGTGTCTGAAGCAGGGAGGTGAGCTAAAAAAGCCTTCTGTCCACTTTGTGCGAGACTGAGGTATGAAAAGTGCTTCTTTGTGGGGGGTAGTTGGCCTTTTTAAAATCAAAGAGAAAGCGAGAAAAGGAGGCAAAGAGGGGTCAAAGGACAAAGTTAGGGACTCCTGAATACCCTCCACCCTCAGCGCTCCAACTGAGAGACAACAGCTGCGTGTTCTGAGCTCAAAAAGAGAGACACAGTGTCAATGGAACAAAAAGCTACCATATACGAGAAAGTGTCAACAATAACAGTCCTCCGATGCAGTGTGAGCAAACGAACAGCAGCTTTTGTTACCTCTAATTCTTAAGGTATTCTGCATTAAATAATCTGGCGAAGCTAAAGGGATACGGGCATGTGCCGTTCAGTTTGATTGACATGCACATTTGGTGACGAAAGGTCAACTATGTTACATGGAGGTCTGTAAGGGGTATAGAAAAAAGGCAGTTTAAGTTTGAGAGCGTTAAGTAGAAATAAAATAAAATCTTTAAATTGGAATAAGAATAAGATTTATGCACATACGCATAAGGGATATTGTTTAAAGCACTATATAAATAAAAGTGATAAAAACCATATAACCATAACCCATTTGACTAATTTTACAATTCATTCCAATACATTCAGAGCCAAAAAAGCTTGAGAGGAATTCAAGCTGTAATTCACTAAATATATATTTCCTCTGTCAGAGCAAACTAAATTTAGACCACTAAATAATGCCAGAATTTTCATTTTATTTAGATGAACGCTTTAAGACAAACTAACAAGTGGAAGTTTACAAAATAAAAGTCCTAACTGAGCTAAACACACAAGAAAAGCTATAGCCGAATGCTTCTACTGTATGTCTCGACAACTTCAAATATTGTTTAGTTCTTGTTTAAATGCCTCAAATGTAAATGTATAGAAGAGATATAAAAAAAAACTTGAAAAAGTTGTCTACTTTGACTTATGAACGCATGAGGTCTTTCTTGTGGTGTTATGTGGTGGGAAAACTAATGGCATCCAAATGACTAACAAGCGTAAATGCACTGTATTAGAGGGCCGAGGCACCCGCGCTTCAGCTACAAATGAGAGGGTAGGGTGTCTTTCTCTCCCGTCCTCTGTCCCACTGCAGTCTCTCACTGACAGAGCTGAGAAAGTCAGCAGTAGCAGTGTGTGTTTCTAAGCTTTCCTACTGAGCCTTTGGAGACCTGAAGAATGTTTATTGTTCTCTGTGTGCGACTAAAACCCCTCCAAGTTTCCGAGCCGGTGCGGAGCATTACTCTTCCACTCCATATCAAGGCCTGCATGAATCATCAGCCATTCGGTTTTGTCCTTTAGTAGACTTGTAAGAAGTATGCAAACTAAATATTTTCTTCTAAAACAGAGCATGCATCATGCTGAAGGCTCGAATGATGTCATAGTCTGTCCGCCCTCCTGCCAGATAAATTTCATCAGAATACCACAAATATCTTCATTTCGAAAGCAAATATTTATATTGCAACCACATCAAAAGTCAGATTTAGCTATTTATCATAACCTCGCTCTTCAACCTTCGAGTCAACAACGCAAAAACCACCAATGCATCCCAGGTTGCAAATTCAAGGTGTTTGCATTAAACAGCACAACAAAGAAACAATAAGTACTTTTCCCAGTCGGCCAAAAACTCTATGGAAGTATGCAAATGCAGATATGATGCTATCAAAGCTATGAAAGCGTGTGACCGTGTAGCATACAAGTTTTACAAACATCACTAATTGTGCACTAAACCTATAAATAACATTAAATCAATATATAATCATTTGAGTAGCTAGCTTTCTTTTGCTAACTAATTCTGAAAAATTCTCCTCAAGCTCTACCATTACAGTAGTGAATGAGAAAAGAAGTTAAAGCGTCTGCTTAAATGTAATACATAACATTTAACTATAAAGAAATATTATTGAACGTGCATCTTATCATATCATTGTGTTTTAATAATCTGCCAGTGCTTTAAAGTAGTCTTATATTAATGGTAACATAAATTACAGTCCTTGATTACAATTGTAAGTGTAATGTATTGCATTAATAGGGAATGAATGTGTACACATATGTTAAAAGTATATGTTAAAAATAAAAATCATTTTCCATAAATGCTTGGCACTGCACATTACCCAAAATTTAATGACAATGGAAGAATTATGAAATTACATAAAGATGTGTTTCATGTCAAAATCAAATCATATATAAATGCAATACATTTTTATTTAATTGTAAATAAATATCCTATATTTTTTATAGGATATACCTTTAAGGTTTGAAATCTGTCATCTCTGCTTATTAGTAAAGTGTACTAGTTTAGCAAATCACTAGCTGTTTAGCTTATCATATAACATAAGCATATGTTTAACTATATATATATACAATTTTTTTTTTTTTTTTTTTTTTTTTTTTTCAACTGATTTATTTTTGTTGGTTTACAACATGTGATTTTTACCTCAGAGTTGGTGCTTAGCTCCTAGTCTTGCTTAGCTAAAACTATATGCCATCACATATTTACAAAGTGCGTCTTTTAAATGATGCCAAGTCATCACTGTTAAACTAGATTTTTTTTTAATAATGAATAATTAAAGTCAATCCAGCTTTTTAGCAATAAGTAGCACAAAGCTATTTATTATAACACACAACATTTTTCTAAGCTGGCCTTGTCATTTACTAGTGTTAACATTGTTTAGCTAGTCTTCTGTGTAGTCAGCTCATCAGTGTGGACACGTGCTAAGTTGTCTGAGCTGTGAATAAGTGAAGTTTGGCACACATTCCACAGCATGGGGGGTCAATAGAGGGAATGTTTGCTCCGCCCCTCCTCTCCCACCAGAAACAAGTGTTCGCATGGAAAGCAAGAGTGGATGAAAGAAACATTTGGTGCATTTAGTGTCCCTCTCAGTGGTGACGTGACATCAGTCTTCTCTATCGGCAGGAGATACGGGATAACAAAGGCGGTAGTGGGGGGTGGGGAAGGATGGAAAAGAGAATTTCCTTCATCCATACTCTTTAGAAGTCATCAAAGCATCCACAAAGTCGGCTGTTGTGCTGTTCCTGAAACTGTGCCTGTGTATTCTGGGGTAATTCCAGCAGTGATATAACAGCTTCCTGTTTGAGAAAGTTTGAGCTCATTGAGACTCAATTATCCTGAATAAATTCACTGTCTGGCTGCTCCCACATGGCACCTGAATAACACTTTCTTGAATGTGCAGTAACACAACCTGATGCAACACTGACTAACATTATAACTTGGGGAGAAATAAATAAGTGTAGGATATTGGCCGTTTAAACCCCAATTTAGTTAACTGGTGCTAATCCATAAACAAGGAAAGATCAGTGCCAAGTTATGAGAGCAGAGAGAGTACAGTGAGAGTACAGCAGCTTGCTAATAAGTCGTCTTGAGTAAGTCATCACCTGCTGTTAGCAGCTGCAAGTCAAGCCGAGGCATTTCTCTCAGCAGTTACATGCGACACAGGAATGAGACAAGCTACATGAACTTGGAATGAACTGGGATAGATGAATGGATGGATGGATAGACAGACAGAGTGAGACAGACAAGACAGATGGAGAGGGGGGGACATATAGACAAGATAAACAGAGAGAGACAAACAAACAAACAACCGGGATGGACAGAGAGAGAGAGAGATAGACAAGACAGACAGATAGAAATAGATAGACAAGACAGACAGACAGAGACAGAGAGAGACAGATAGACAAGACAAACCGACAGACAGTCAGAGAGAGACAGACAGACAGACAAGACAGATGGACAGAGACAGAAAGACAGACAGGACAGACTGAGAGACAAGACAGAAAGACAGAGAGAGACAGATAGACAAAACAGGCAGAGAGACAAGACAGATAGACAAGACAAAGCGACAGACAGTCAAAGAGATACAGACAGATAGACAAAACAGGCAGAGAGACAAGACAGATGGACAGAGACAGACAGAGAGACAAGACAAACCGACAGATAGTCAGAGAGACAGACAGTCTCAGAGAGAAAGACAGACAGACAGACAAGACAGATGGACAGAGACAGACAGATAGACAAGACAAACCGACAGACAGCCAGAGAGACAGACAGACAAACAGACAAGACAGACGAACAGAGACAGACAGAGAGACAAGACAGATGGACAGAGAGAGACAGATAGACAAGACAAACCGACAGACAGTCAGAGACAGACAGAGAGACAGAAAGACAGACAGAGAGACAAGACAGATGGACAGAGAGAGACAGATAGACAAGACAAACCGACAGACAGTCAGAGAGAGACAGATAGACAGAAAGACAGACAGACAGATGGACAGAGACAGACAGATAGACAAGACAAACCGACAGACAGTCAGAGAGAGACAGATAGACAGAAAGACAGACAGAGAGACAAGACAGATGGACAGAGACAGACAGATAGACAAGACAAACCGACAGACAGTCAGAGAGAGACAGACAGACAAGACAGACAGAGAGACAAGACAGATGGACAGAGACAGACAGACAGACAGACAGAGAGAGACAGATAGACAAGACAAACCGACAGACAGTCAGAGAGAGACAGACAGACAGTCTCAGAGAGAAAGACAGACAGACAGACAAGACAGATGAACAGTGACAAACAAAGACAGAGAGACAGGCAGACAGAGAGACAGACAGAGACGGACAGACAGACAAACAGATGGATGGATGAACAGATAAAATGAGAGATAGGCAGATAGACAAGAAAAATAGGCAGAATGACAGATAGAGACAGAACAAACGGATAGACGGACAGATAGAGAGAAAGATAGATATAAAGATATCAGAGGTACAACTGTCACCTCTCTTTTGGTGGCAGGGTGGTGCTAGTGTTTGTGTGTGTGACTCAGAGTAAACACTGCAAACAAAGACGAAACTGTCGTCTCCGCCTGATACCCAAACAGTTTGACCGCAGTCACGCAACTCACTCATGTGTGACAATGATTCGCAGACGAGTGCCAAAAGTACCTACAACACAATGATGAGTCTGCAATACAGGGATGATGTCAGAAAAACAGTCATGTGGCCAGGATGTACAGAAGAGATTTGATCACGAAATTGGGAAACATGTCTACTGTACGAGTGAAGTGTGTCAGTCTGCTGAAGTATGCAGGCGTGTTGCAGCACGATTCCTGCTGATAACAGATAATCACATCAACAACTGCAGGCGATGTGGCATATTTTCAGCCAAACGTACTTCTGCACCTGATCCATCTGAAATGTATCGAGTGATCTGTGTGTGTTTTGTGAAAGCAGTGCTTGAGGAGGGAAGTTGCATATTTGTATTGCTAAGTCTAAAGGTCATTGAAACGGCAGACACGTTTTGCTAATTATCCACAAACTTCCCAGATTGCTTCAAAAGCAAACAGTTTTAATAGCTAATAAAATACATATCATGCGGCGAAAATCAGCGACCTGGCGACAAGGAGCTTGTGTGTGAATGGTTGGTGTAGCTTGACTTCATAGAAGCATGTAAACAGACAGTAACAGCTAATGCTGCTATGAGTGACTCGGGATTCAAATGTAAACACAAGGCCATGCTTGAATCCGGCATCTGTGAAGTTTGCCAGGAAACAACTATGAGAACTGGTCTAAGATCAGCTAACTTACCATATTACTCATTAATAATGTTTATCAATTGATCAAAGTAATTGCATTTTAGAACTTACAGAAAAAAAACAAATAAAGACTAAATTTAGAGCATTATTGTGGCAGGCAGTAAAGCACTGAATAGTGATATTTTGTTTGTTTTACATTTTTAGATCATTAAAAATAAGCTCTGGCCTTTAGTCCACAGCAATCTTTAAACAGCCAAGTCAGACTGTCTGAGGTACACTTATGCCACCATCTAAGAAGCCGGTTTTTCGTAAGCCTCATTTAGATAGTCGCCTATTGTTATCAGTGAGGCTTGGGTAATTTCTACATTCTAAAATAAATCTGTAAAAACGGGGGCACATGTACCCTGTTAAAATTGTATTGATTTATTTTTACAGGGTTTTTTCCTGCATTTTGCACTCCATTGTGTTGTGTTTTAGGGTTAACAGAAATATCCATAAATAGGCAATGCTAATCATTCATAGCCTGATAAAGACCTAATATAGCCCCGCCCCTTTTCAGTGTTGCGCTTGTTGACTCCTGTCTTCCTGTTTGTATTTCCACACTGAGCTTGCACGAATTTACAAATGAATCACTTTTTTATTTTTCAAGAAGTTCCTAGTATACTGCCATTTGTTATGGAATCTGCTTCGAAATTGCTTCTGATGATAACTGATGTTTACAATAAGTAAACACACTATACCAACTAATTACTCTTCAACAGTGATGCCATAGAGCCAAAATAGAAGTATTGAGGCAACTCTCTAAAGAAGGCTGCACACTTGCTTCTCTGCAATAATCAAGTCACCTTTATTTATATATATACTGTACATACAAATATACAATACAAAAGACACACTATACACAATGCACTTATACACTATGTACTTACAGTATGCACTATGAGTGTATGAATATTATATAATGTTATTTTATCATAAACAATTGGAGTGCGATAGCTCCTCCCCCTTCGCAACGTTATTAAAGCGTTGACAGTTGAGTGCATTAAGTGTTCAAACTACCAAACGTAGTTTTTTCGAATGCACTATTTACTACAAAAAAATTCGTAGAAGAGTGCATCTGTGTTTGAAGCTGTTCCTAGATCAGTTCTTATACTTAGAGACCAGAGTATACCACATCTGTTTGCTTCTACATTGTCTGACACAGCTTTTATTGTTCCAAACTGGCGTCAGGAGAGATACGCTAGTCCTTCATTAGCGCCAAAGGCCAACTTTTACCCAGAGTCTGAACAGCAGGTTTTTGAACTTTCAAGGTGGCTCAGTTTATAATTAGATGGATCTGCTGAAACGTTGCCTCTGTTAAGGAGTGTGCGAATGGCTTGGACCCAAACCATCGCAGAAGTCTTTCACTTCGCATGGCCAGTCATTTCTGGTCAGCAGAGAATTATAGGTATTTCATATTGTGGTGGACCTTGACGATTTACTCAAGGTCTCTGCTAAGTGAAAGTTTTTCACGGTGTTGTTTCAGGCAATTGGAGCAAGATGGAGAGCAAGTACGAAAGCGTACAACTGAGTCAACAAAAACAAGCCACAAATAATTGAAAAGACTTCCAGAATTAAACAAAAATGTGGTAACAATCAAGAGATGAATGTCGCATTGACCTCATCAGCCTTTCCATCATGTTTCTAATTATAATCTTCTGCTCTAACAAAAACTAATGACGGGAATGCAAAGCAGTCTTAATGGGAAAACAATATGCAATGATGTATAATGTTCTTTACTGTTGAAATGAGGCAGTAGCTAGAATTAGATCACAGAAAAACTACAAGTACACACGGCACAAAACAACTCTCAAATTTAAATGACAAACCATAAGATGTCCAACCTACACAACGTTATTTGCTTATTCAAATAAACTATGGACTCTTCAGTGAAATGATAAAATGGGAGTAAAAATTTCCATTGCAGCAATGTATCGCTGTTTTGTAAAAATTAAAAAAACTGGTCTATTAATATTGCTATTAGAAATTTCGACCTGCAGGTAGGTTTAATCATCAAAACTTACAGCAGCTGGTTAACAAATAATAATAACTGTAAAATATATCTGTCATCTGTTTGTTTAATGTAGGCTGTGCACAGTTTGCTGAAGTTTCAGAGGCTTTCCTAGTTTCGATCATGCTTAGGGAGGAATAAATAAACACAGTTTCTGTATTTGGTTAGGGATGTAGATGTTGCCTTTACAAACATTTACTATAGTAACCATAGTTTCTGACAAGAGGTGCTATTATTTTTACTCTTACATTTTATTTATTAAGTCCTATTCCCGCTTATTAACAAACCATGTGACTTTTGCCTCAATAAACTCATTTGTTTATTAATTATATGCTTTATATGTTTATTAGCAAGGTAGTTGTTAAGTTTAGTTCTTGGGTAAGATTAGGGATGTAGAATATCAGGATCTGTGGTTTATAAGCAATAAACAGCCACTATGTTAATAATATGCATGCTAATAAGCATCTAGTTAATACTGAGAACTGGTCTCTAAACTAGAGCGTTACCATTTTTACATAACACAGTGGTTATCAATCATATTTTATCAAAGTATTGACATATAAATAATTATAATAGGCTAATATATAATATACTAAACAAGTATTCATTTTAAGAACAGTTTAGTTTCTTACACTGTTATGACAAAATAACAGATTATTATTGCGCGCGTGCGTATGTCTGTTGTTTGTTGTTGTTGTGGGTTTTTTTGCTTGTTTTTTTTTTTTTTTCAAACAGTAACACTCAAGTGAACTATGGTTATCGTGGTTCATTTTTGTAATTATTTAAAAGAACGATGCATTATGTTAAAGGAGCAACAAGTCAGTTGAGTTCCTACCTCTGATCCAGTCCACAACCTGAGTCGGTGTCCACTTTGTTATCGGCTCCATTCTTCTATTCAGGTATTTAGAGAGTTTCAGCCAATTCCTTAAAACTTCCTAAAGTTAAATAAAGTTTCCTACGCTACACTCGAGCGTCCTTTCTCATGACTAACCACTAAAGACTAATGATCAGATCACAGGAACCGCGCTGAAGCTCTACCCACAGACCGAAACTAAACACAGACAGAGCGCGAGCGAGCGAGAGAGAGAGAGAGAGAGGATCATGTTACACTCACAGGTCAAATTTATATCGCTCCTAAATCGTCTGTATGGGGCAGTGAGGGTCAAACACATGACTCGCTATTTTCACAAACATAGGTCAAATTAGAAGTCAACGCTGTTATACGGGTTAATATATCGCTGTTATATATGCTACTTTTAGAGTTTACTGTAATTAAATATAACGTGACATAATTATGTGAATATTTAAATGAACATATTTTAAAATATAGCCTGCTTCATTCCTGTGGCAAACATTCGAATCAGTCTCGCTCTCTCTCTAGCTCCTTATGTCTAGTCTTTACTGCTTGCAATTTTATCCCATCCTTGCTTAAGAAAAATCTTACTGTCACAAAACTTTCATACAGTTTTTATCGTGCATGGCATTGGTATCTGATGCTATCTCAGCTAACAAATGTATGTTCTGAGAACGTTTTCCTAACGTTCTGGTTTGGTTGTGGGAACGTTATTTGGAACGTTCCAAAAACATAGAAATGTCCAGCTTGCTTAACGTTCCTAAAACATTATCATGTGGTTGGTATAATTTTCCTACAACATTCTTGCAACCTAAATTTCACTTAAAAATATTTAAAACGTTTACAACATTCTAAGAAAGTTAAAATGCCGTTTGCCTAATGTTTCTAGAATGTACTTATAAGGTTAGCACAACGAAAATTTCACTGCAAATATAACGTTCTATGAAAGTTTATTTAGAGCATTCCAAGGACGTCACAGTGTTTAATAAAACAGCAGTATTGCACCATTCTCTTTCAACATATTTTTTTTATTAACACAACGTTCCAGATAAAAGCAATATAGAATTACATGTGCATTTGAACAGGTATCTGAATTAAAGATAATTACTTACAAAAATCTCAACACATGAAACAAATAGGAGAAAATTGTATATCATGTAAATTAATAATAATAATAATTATATGTGGTTTAATATTTATGACAGTGAACAACAACTTCACAGCTAAGTTAATCATATTAACATTTAATCATTGAGAACTTCTATATTCTATATGTGGGAACTCTCCACGCTCCATCTGTAAAGTAAACAGGCTGCTGATGTTACAAACTGATATTACAAAATGCTTAAGAAATAATTAGTGTGGCTATGCCAAAAAATTCTTAGGACGATGGTGAGTTTTCCAAATATTACATTACAAAAGAGTCAAAGGTAGTTCACAAAAGTTATAAAATATAAAGGGATATAAACAAAAAAGTTAAAAAAGTTATAATATAGGAATACCTTGTAAATTAGTAGCCTACATCTACAATTTAGAAGACAATGTAAATGCTGTATCAAAATGCTGTAGATGCCAAATTAATTTGACTTGGCTTACATTACTTTTTATTGATCTCACAGCATCACTAAGAAAAAAAACATCTTCTGAAGCATCATTAGATTAAGAACAATATAAACATTAAAATAAAAGATTTTCATCATGTCATTAAAAAAATAATGTTTAAGTTATAAATATAAATTGACCTGATTTATTTCTTCTGATAGGTATTCTGCCCCACAAAGGCTAAATACTTGTGAAACTGAGAGAAAAAAAACGTGAAAGTTCTGTATTTGTCCAGCCAAATTTTAAGTAGGACACATTTGGTAATTAGATGTTTTAGTAATGAAAACTATATACCTAAAAAATTGCATCAAGCTGATTTGCCCTCAGATGCCATTATGTTATTTTTGCAGGACGTTAGTTTGTTATTTTTCCTCTGTGTTGTCTATTAACAGTTTGATCAATCTTTAGGTTTAAGTTTAAATCTAATAGTCCTTTTTAGTTCTTAGAATGTTTTATGATAACATCATAAAAACATGAATTATTTATTCATTTAGAAATTATATCAATAGCATTTCGATAACGTTCTAAGAATGTTGTTGTAAAATTTTTCTGTGAACATATTATTAGAACATTCATCAAGTATAAATAACATTGTAAAAACGTTCCAAGAACAATGTTCTAAAAACGTTTTCTATCAACATTATAAGAACATTCATCAAGTGCAAATAACGTCCTAAAGACGTTCCAAGAATGTTGTTCTAAGAACATTTTCTATAAATATTATAGGAATATTCATCCAATAAAAAAATAGCAACCTAACGAACGTTGTTCTAAGAACGTTTTCTATCAGAGTTACAAGAACGTTAACAATGTTATAAAAACGTTCTAAAACATTATTTTAATAATGTTTTGCACTAACATTTACAACTTTTACAGAACGTTAGTGAAACGTTCCCTGTCAGCTGGGGTGGTATTTTGATGATTAAGGTAGAATGCTGACAGTCTACATAAAATGTATAACATTATTGAAAAGAGGGAAAATATATAACAGCACATTAAGAAATACATTGTACAGTAAATAACTACAATGAATAATTATATGACGATAAACAATTTCAATTTGTTATTAAAAAGGTAATAATAAAAAATTCACAGCCACAAATACACGCATTTTGTTTATGTGTACATGATTTGTTTATTCTATTTGTTTCGTTGGGTTTTATTTTATTTTCTTTAATTTGTTTTTTATCACAGCATGTGAAATTTTTTCTCATTGGAGTTTTTATAATTGCCAGCTCTTGTTGTTCTATTTTCTAACACCCACTGCCCCCTACAGGCCAATATTTCAAATTGTAATTTTACATGAATTGATTTAAAGTAAGTTTTTGTTGTTTTAATTTCAGTTAATGCACATCATATGCTCTCTTAATGTCTTATATTAAACATGTTTTAAAATAACTTAATAAAATAATTGTAGGAGTGTGTGTCCTTCAGGAGGGGTGCACTGTACATCAGTAAAGCATTTTCATTGGTCATTTCATGAAGATAGTACAGCGGAGTAGAAAACTATACAATCTCTATGGTGGAAAAAGACAATGGTTTTATTATTGCACAACACACGCATTGGAGCTGTGCTCTTCAGAAGTGAGCTGTGCTTCACATATGGCGCTCATCCACGCCTGCTGTTCCTCTGCAGTGTTGGCCCGCAGGATGAAGGTGCGTTTACTGTGCTTTGGTGTGAGGGTCCAGCCAAATGTCCCATCATCACCCTCCAACATCTCCAATTTTGCTCCAACCAGATTAATGGCCTTTTCTGCAGACTAGGAAAAACTCACAGTTCAGAATCACTGAAAATGTCAAAATTCATGTTAAAACTAATTCAGGGTCTATATTAAACAGTGGGCTTCAATGAGCAGGCGTTGCTATGGTAACATAACAACAACAACAACATGGAGTAGCAACTCAATCCCGTGGCATTGAATTATTAATTATTTAGCGTGCAAAAACAGCTTCATTAGATCGCATTCGGGGCGTCAGCGCAGGTGTGCTGAAGTTAAAGCTGGTAAGCTGATCACACTGTTACAAGTTTCTTAAGAGGGCTCCCAGACGTAATCGCTCTTACCTTTTCATTACAACCATAGACAAGCTGTCCGTCTCTAATTCGAAACCACATAATTTCCCAGCGCTTCGTGTAGTGCGTTTTCTTAAATAACCATCCTTTTTTCCGTTCGTCTCTTTCTTCTGGATGGTTTTCATTTGTTGTACCGTTAGAGGTCGCCGATTCTAAAGCCATTACTTTGAGACGCACTTACTCACGCGCATGCGTGAAACAGAATAAAAGTCTTTTGTTTTTGTGATAACAGTTGAAGGAATAAAAGTAAGGAAAAAACATATGCTACTCAGGTTAAATAGTAAAATAATGCACAATTATGTTTAATGTCGTTTTTTAATACCATGTGGCTCAAACTATCATTTAAAAGCTAACAGTTAGATTTTTTTAAAGTCTCTTATGCACATCAAGGCAAGTATCATATAGGAGTTAAATAGTATTAAATATAAATGTCATATAGTTGAATATTATATATATATATATATGTGTGTGTGTGTGTATGTATATATGTATATATATTTATAACAGGTTTCTATTTTAACATTATCAAGGTTTTTAAATTGAATAGTATTACAGTTTTTTTCAATTGATTTTTATATTTGTGAAAATGCTAATCGTTTTCAATTAACAAACACAGTCCTCAATGAACAGACACTATTGCAGAGAGTTTCACACTGCTGTGATAAATAAAAAACACATTTGTTAAACAACACATTTTAGGAAATAGCATGTGCTAGATTTCTGCCCAGACATTGTTATGTAAGCGATCATTTTGATGACAAAACCAAATAGTGACAAACCCACAACATTCTTCATGATTAGTTTGAGATAAAGGGAGAATGTACACAAATAGGCCTACTATAAACTTACCAAGCACTGCACAACACTGATGCTGCAGACTGAATATTGCAAGTATTTATTTCAATTCAAGAAATACAGTATTTCTTACTATAATCAGTAATAGTAATCAACCAACAATGAAAAAAAATGATAAAGTTCTTCAACCTGAAATGCAAGGAGATGCTTAACAAAATCATTTCAATTGCAACTTCACAAAACAATAGCATTTCATCCACCACATACAGCTTCAGTGCTCTACACAATGCAACAATCAATAACAACATACAAGAATAAATCAGAGTCATATGACATCTGAAAGTCAAAGGGTTTAGGGTGCTGCAGTTCATGTTGCTTCACAATGCATAAATTACCAAGTTCTTCAACCCGAAATGCATGCAGATGCTCAGTAAAAACTGCCTCCATTTGCATCAAAAGAAAATGTGTTTCTTCCTTTCTCAGGATAATTGCAACTACTTTACACCACATCAATACAAACAGATCCACACCGATATTCAATTCCACTGCATTTTACCCATGTAGAATGAAGTACTGTATCAGTGCTGTCAAGTTGAAAATGTGCACAAAACAATTCATCATGATCTAATTCATAAACTTTAAGATGTCGTCTGAAACCACAGTAACTTTTAAACTCCAAAGAGCAACCATCTTGTGCACACAACAAAGGAAAGTTTGAGATGTCGAATTAGGTATCCACTTGAATGATGAAGTGTCCTACAAATGTAACACCTATACATCATTCAGCAACTTGGCTCACAAATCCTTGACCTTTGGTGGTTCCCACATCAATACCAAAGACAGCAGTCTGGATGAAGGTATACATGCTGCGAAGTGCTTCATCGTAATTCAAACTGAAAACAGAGCGGACCTTGAAAAGCTCATCAAACGCTGCAAGTGATGTGGTTCCCTGGCACAAGATGAGCTTTTTATCCATGACGATGTAGTAGTTGCTGATCGCATGTCTGCTGGTTCCTGATGCAAGAAGATAAGGCTGCCGACGTTCATCTGCATCCAAGTGCTCTTCAAGACTCCGGCATGACTAAAAGAAATGTATGGAAAAAATAATGACAATTACATTAGGAATTTCAATTTCCAGACATTACAGATCAATTAATTGATTAATCATTAACCATGATAATGCTAGATGTGTCACATCAGTAGGGAAGTTAAAGAGATTATTTAGATTCTTTAAATTGATCAAAAGTGATGAGGCCTTTTTTAACGTTACGAAATATTTCTATTTCAGATAAATGCTGTTCTTCGGAATAAAAAAAAATAAAAAAAATCGACTTATCTGTTTTCAGCATAATAATAATAAATATTTTGAGCTGCAAATCAGAATGATTTCCAAAGGATCACGTGACTGAGTAATGATGCCCAAAATTCAGCTTAGAAATCACAGGATGAAATTCCACTTGAATACGTATTTAAAAATAGTATAAGTATTTTAAAAATGGTAGTTTTTGCTGTACTTTGCATTAAATAAATTCAGGCTTGGTGAGCAGAAGAAACTTCTTCAAAACAAAGTAAAAAAAACTTTAAATCTTACTATTGTAAAACGTACTGCATGTTATAGTTTGAAGGTAAAGATACGTATGTTAACATTACTATATTAAAGGTGAATTTAGATATTTCTTTGACCATGATTTCACATTTCTTGTTTGTACAAATAAAAGTCATTCCTTTATTTGTGCTATTTTTTCTAAAATATCTAGCTTTATAAGAGGTTTCATTGATTTTTTAGAGGTTTGTAGGTAAAGAAATCTGTTGTGGGGGTTCTTGGCAGCTTTTCTTTTATATTCAAAAGAACACATTCAGTTCAGTCATTTATGGAGTTAAGGGTATGTACAAATTCATGAAATCATGACACACCTTATGAAAATCTACAAGGTGATCCACAGCTTGTCGTTAGGGTTGTAACGGTATACCGGTTTATCGTAATATTGACATGTACGAATATCATACCGTAGACATTTGCTTATTACTGGTTTTGAAAAAAACAATTTAAAAAAAATGAAACCAGATCTCACTCGCGCTGCAGTATGCAACGTCTTTGCGCTTGACTGCTTTGTCCTTGAAGATGGATATCCACTTGTTCTCCCATATTCGCGAGCACCATCCCTCCATGAACATAAACATATTAAAGCCATATTATTTCTGTGATGCAGAGGGAATCCAGTCATGTAATTGTATAAATCAAAATCTAGCTGTGCTGGAAATCAAATCGCGATGTGTGTGTCTGTGAATATACAGCGCACAAACGCTGCCATATACTGTAATTCTATATTCGGTGTCTCCGTATGAATGAGCAGCGCTGTATCTTTTTCCCCCATTTCCGTCCATGACGCATGAAAAAGACTCCCATACATTAGACTTCCCTGATGTGGGTTTCCTAACATTAAACTGACCATTTTCTAATGCAAGCTGAACGTCCTTCTAGCTCGTCTTCACTTTGCTCATGTTGGAAAAGCCCGCTCTGATGCGTGCACAGACTGTTCAAATTACACCAGAGTTACAGACCGCTACTGCGTTTTATTTGGAAATTTATTCCCGCGCCGCAAGTAGTATGGTCGGGTCCCGCGGGAATGCACACCTCTAATGCAAAGCTTTATGTAATTTTTCTCCCCAAACGTTAGACTCATCCTTCCATGTTTTTTTTTTTTTTTTGTAAAAAAAAGTTTGTTACAATAGACCATGTTCAACCAAAAACCATATCTCCTTAATTCATTTGAGGGTCATTGTAGCTGATTATTATAATAATAGTAATGATAGTTTGATACGGTATACCGTGATATTTTCTGAGACGATTATCATACCGTGAAAATCTCATACCGTTACAACCCTACTAGTCGTGCACTGATTTTAGAAGTCTTCTTTCTCCCAGCTGGTTGAGGTGACAGGATGTGCAACAGCAGAAGAATGGTAGACATATCACTGTCCCAACCTGGAAAAACAATTGATTCAACTACTAAAAACTATGTATGTCATGCAAATTTAATCAATCGAAGAAAACACAAAAAAAAGAAAATAAATTATGCAAATTAGTGGAAAATAAATATACTTTTCAAGATGCTCCTCTCTGGCTGATTGTAAAAGCTGTTCCAGATACGGTGTCGATGCAAGCATTGATGCCTCCTAAATCAACTTTGGTTTGTATGATGGCCCCCTTTCCAGAAGTCTAGCAGACGTTTCAGGTCCAAAAAGAAGGCTGAAGTCTTGAAGAATCTAAAACATTAAGATGCACAGGGGGGGAAGGAGAAGAAGGAAAAACACAGAAAAAAATGGAGCAGAACATTATTTAAGTGAGAGTAGACCCACAATAGAAACTTACCACCCTCTCAGCTTTGTAATCGATGTTACTTTAGAAGACTTTCAATATTCCAGTTAAAATTCCAGATCCATTCTGTGCATCATAGAAATGCTCCTAAGTGGAGGAAAACACAAAATTGCAATCTACTTGACACATAGGTTGCAGAGTTGTGATGAAGGAACAAACCTGCATTTAACGACAGAAATGCACCAATTCACAGATGCTGATTGGAGCTGCGCTCTACAGAGAATGTGCAAGGTGACTAATTTGTAGCCAAATACTAATTAATTTTTTTGTAAAAGAAAAACAGCTGCAAATTTAAGACACTATTAAATGTTGGATTCAAGGCATTTTATTTTTCCCCCCACACCACTTAAGTAAAATTGAGATATTTTATGAAGGCTTCATATCATGTATTCGGTTTTTCTTAAGCCAATTATTTTTTCAGTGTACTAACACGAAACGGAAAACTAGTATATGAAGGGCAACAGCTTGCATTTCTGCTGTAATGTTTGTGACTGTTAAAAGAACATTTTTTCACCTTTCAGCAAAGTTTTAATCTCGTCTGAGCGGCATGCGTCCACAACACATCTTGTAATGTTTAAGAATAAGGTCAGTAAGCAAATCGTAAGAAGTCTTATGGGCTGTTGCTGATGGTGAACTAGGAGTGTTAAAAAGATTCAGACTTTTGCACCAGTAGTTGAAACTAAGTCATTTCTGATTAAATAACCCAAATCATTTTGAATATAACATTGTTCACCTATGGCACTTTAGTTATAGTTGTGGTGTGGACTCTTCTCTTAGAATTGGAATGATTATAATTATTTTAATTTACAGTTGGGATTCTTGGTGTGAACGGGCTTTTAACAAGTAAATGCCCTTTCAATGCATAATTAATAAAATAAAGCATTTTAGGATACACGCTAAAAAAAATATGACAATCAGGAGGTTTTATGTGCTATAATGTAATAACCGTTATTAAGATACCCCAGAAAGTATCAGACAACTCACATAGCCTTTCTTAGACAGTGGATCTTTCAGGGCTGGAAACAAGCTGATGATGCCATGGGCACACCTTTCCTTGGTCAGACGTTGTGGAATCCTCCTAATTTAAAATGTATGACAGAAACAATACAATAGTATTACACATTAAAAAAAATTTAGAAAGTAAAATTGCAATGTAAAATTAATATACCCTTCAGTTTCTGTCATGTGTGCCGCTAACATGTTCACCATTTGTCGTCTGGAACTATCACATATGCTCCCAATTTCCTCATACTCCTTCAGGATTGCTACACCCCCAGGTTTCTCAAGTAAAATCCCTTTAATAAGCTAAAAAGAAACATAGTTCAGAGCTGTACATGAATGAATAGCGCTTTACTGTGTATTGGTCTCTCCTCAACCACCACCAGTGCGCAGCATCCACTTGGATGATGCGACGGCAGCCACAGGACAACAGCGCCAGTGCGTTCACCACACACCAGCTACAGGTGGAGAGGAGAGAGAGATACAGCCAATCAATGAATGGGGATTATTGGGAGGCCATGATAGACAAGGGCCAGTGGGAATTTGTCCAGGACACCGGGGTTACGACACTCACATTGCATTATGGGGATTCTCTAGCCTTAGAGTGTAAATCAGTTGTACACTCATTTTTGTGGTGCATCATGGAATTTAATAAGTGCACTCGATAATGTCCACTATGGTTTTGGACACCAGTTAAAATGGCTTTCCTCTTATATAGTGCTCTATTTGAGGGTATAGGGGGTGATTTTGGATACAGCCCATGTTTTCCATGGCTCCTTAAACAAACACACCTGATTCAGATCATCAGCTCATTAGTACAGACTCCAAGAACTGAAATAGGTGTCTTAGACAAAGGAGATATGAAAAATGTGCAGTGTTGGGGGCCTCCAGGAACGTGGTTGGGAACACCACACCACAGTGAATAAATATCAGAATACAAGGACATATGGTGCATAAGACGTATCATTAGATTTTACCTTCTTAAGTTTTTTATCATTTAAAATCAGGTACACGTGAAGGTTGAGGGGAGATGTTCTGTTGCGATAAATCAAAGTCTCACTTTGAAACTTCATTTTGAGGTACTGTTGCACCTCTGCAACAATTGCCAAGAATGAGAAGGTGGGCTTGACAATCTTGGCATGGAATCCACTTAATTCACATGTTTCCAGTGAAACAGCACCATCCTTCACATGAAGAACTTTCAGTGCATCTTCCGAGGAAGAATCTGTGAACAGTATTGTTATTTTAAGTACAACTTCAACGACTTCAAAAACAAGAGCTCACAGGTCTGGCTTAAAAACGTTTACTCTAATGGAGAGTACATGTTGAAATGACAGGATCTGGAGTGAGGTTTGCCTTACCTGCACAGACGAAGTGAGGTAACTGAACTTCCTCCAGTGTGCCAGAGGTTACAGTGATGTCCAGCAAAGGTCCACATGGTTTGTAATTCTTTAAAATATTTTTATTGAGTGATTTCCAGTCAACAAACCGATACTCTAAACTAACATCACTGCCAGAGCTCCAGCGGAGGCCAGTCTCTGAACATTCATGCTGCCCTTCAGAGGAGCTGACACTGAAACCCAAGCAGATGCTCTCAGAAGAGGATATATTACAAGTATGTATGATTTCATTAAGGTTTCTCCCTGTACCTGTACTTGATATCTGCATCCGTTGTCACCTCTGAAGGTCTTTGAACTTCCCATTCAGAATCACCCTGAAAGGGAGAAAAATTATTCTTAAATCAAGAAATTCAAAGTCACAGAAATACAGATAAAATAAGACTAATACATACAATTTTTATATATGTACACTGATATAAGTATTGAAAGAATGTATGCTTATAAAATACAAATTGATACTAAGGTATAATTTATTTACCAGGGATTATGTTTATTTAACAGATAAATAAATAAATACTGCAAACAACATGCATCAAATTGGATAAACAGCACATGTTGCCAGATAATTGTGTAGGACAGGACTATTTTGTTGCTCATCTGAATAAACGCAAATGTTGCAATACATAATCAATCAGTCAATTATAGAGCAATCACTCATTTCTGACAGTGCTTTCAAACAGGACTGCGTTTCCCAAAACCCACCATGTTTGGGTTATTAGTCCAACTCTCGCCTTCTGTGGGGATCATTTTACTCTTAGTAACTCAATACTTTAAACGTTCAGTATGAAATATATGATGATTTGATTGAAGAATTTTAATCGTTTGCTAAATTTACTTGAATAAAATAAGCTAAGCTAAAACAAGACAAATGTTTTTGTTTTTTTGTTTTTCTCAGTTGTCATTTGCACTTTTTGTCATTTGCTAAATTAACTTAAACCATTTGTGTTGAGCCTACACAAATCATTTACGTTCCACTGATTGAAACTGGGCCTTGGATTTCTAGATCCCAGCATGCTTTGCTCAAGGGCAGATCAGGAAAATAAATGTTGAAATTAAGTTTGGAAGGTTCTATTCATTTGTATACAGCTGTGTTAAATGCGTCGCTGGTTCAGAGCGCTTCACTTCACCATTACTGCATGAATCATTTGCATTTGAAACCATATATTAAAAGGAAAGGAAGAAAGAGAGGTATGTTTAGATACACACCATCTTCTTTCCCAAGTTGACGATGGGGGAGCCTTTGTAAATGCGATCGTATTCCTCACAGAGCTTCATCACACGGCTTCGCAGCTGTTTCATACTTGAGGAGAAAAAAACATGAACCATTCTGCAAAACCTATTTACAGCGCCTGATTCTGCTTACACGGCATAAAGCATGAGATGCAGTTATATATGTTTGCTATATAGAGAGAGATACTGTATGAGGTTTGTACTCACTCCTTCTCAATCATCTCAGATTGAGGGTGCTGCAAACGAGAGGCCTCAGCAGCATCTTTATCCAGAGAATTCAGCATCTCCAGGGAGTTCAGGATTGTTCTGTTGACATACCCTTGGAATAGGGGCTGCTTTTCTTCTTTAATCTTCCTGATATCCTAGAGGCATCAACGAGCAAAGAAATTAAGTAGTTATTTAACAGTCATTAAAGGAATAGTTCCCTCCTTTGTCATTCCAAACCTGTTTGCCTTTCTGTGTAACTCCTAAAGCCACTCAACTGAACTGGAATGATGGACAATTAACACATACTTTGGTAAACTCTAAAGGCTTTAAGCAACAGGAATGTTCCCCTTAACCGACGACCACAAATATTTTGGAAAATCCACATAACATGTAGCAACCACCATGTTGCCTTCGACAGATGGTCTATGAATATTTTGCCAATACCTTAAAATCTTAAAACAACATGTTTTCAACAACAACAGATAGGCTTAAGAAAAAAAACTAAGAACAAGCATGCTTCCAATACGACAGACAGAACAGGCATGTCTGATACCCAAAGGCAGGCAGTAGTTAAGTGCATGAACTTGTACTTAAGTACACTCTTTGAGTATCTGTACTTTACTTGAGTTTAATTTTTTTCTGAAAAAACGCATGACTCTAACTTCACTACACATGAAACACAAGTATCATACTTTTCACTGCACTACATTTCTACCAAGGTCCTCAAAGTAGAAAGTCATTTCTATGTAGCAGCTTTAAAGACAGTGGGTGATTTTCCTCCCTAAATGTGATTGATGTTTTTACAGGTGATAGACGTGACTTTTTTCAGCAAAGTAATAATTTGGTATTTGTTTGTCTTCTCTTTATGTTCATTTGTATTATTTTATATTATCTGTATATATCAGCAGTTATTAAACATCTGAAACAGATGCAGTCACCACATAACCACATGTCTTTTGTCAAAAATGTACAGTAGTTAAAGGGATTCTTTCACAGATTTGCGCCTGCAGCATCTTCACACACAGACTAAACTTACTAGAGAAGTGTGAAGATTGAAATAATATGACTCTAAAAATAAATACAATTTAAATTCACATCTCACACACTTAAATGTCCTTTAAATGTTAAATGTATGCAACATATACTCTCACTTTGAACTGGAATCATGGTAGAAAATCTTGGGATGTCTACTATGAACAATGATAAAACATACATACGAAATGTGCAGAGCGAGAAGACACAAGGATTACCATCAGGAACTGTTTTCCCCAAAGACTTAAGCTATAGGTGCCAAAAATATATTTATAGTTAAAACAGATTCATTGGTTTAGATTTATAGTGCAGCCCCTATGGTGAGTGCTTCCTGGGGACTTAGTGAGAGCTGCCCATACAGGCCCAGCGGGTGATCCCATAAATGGCTTTTATTTATTTTGAAGAAAAAAATGAAATAAAACTTTTCTTTGGCAACGACCTGAAATAAAAACTTGAGTGTAAAAATAAAGGCTGATTTAAAGTTTAAGTTAATACGTAATCACGGTGGCCCAGAAGTGCACAACGCAACAAAATTTAAAAAGCAAACATAAGCTCACAAAATAACACAACTAAAAGCGCAAGCACCGTGTTGGTAATAAAACACTTTGTTTTTAGGACCCACGAAATGGACAATACATTGTGAACTGAAATAAGGTCAGGGGATTGTTTTAACCTCAGCGTTAAAACTATCAAACAGGTACAGATCGCTCGCAAATACTTGTGTTGTGCACAATAGCATTTCTGCAGACCAACTGCCCCCTAGTGGTCAGGAGCATTTCCGTACTGTTGTAGATTAATGTTGTTGTGTTTTGAGCTCATGTTTGCTTTTTTTTATTTCTTCGTGTTGGGAGCTTAAGTTTATGTTTTTTTTATTTTTGTGTGTGTTCGCATGTTGTGAGGTTGTGTTTGCTTTTTAAATTGTGTTGTGTTGTGCACTCCTGGGCCACTGTACACAATACTAAAATAACACTGGCATACACATTTTGCAGTTATAGCACAAATATCTCTAAACAGATATAATTGAAGGGGCTTTAACATGCGTGATGTTGGGAAGCAGGAGTAATAAACTCTTCGGCTTTGATTTGTCATCCACAGAAGCTGTTGTTAAGTACTTACCTTGTTGAGATTATGCCGTCCCTCAAAGATGTTCTTCTCCACTTTGTCTGCATTCATCTGCAATTTATCATTCAAGGCTACTAAATAAGTGACAGGTGGCCTGAGGTAAAAACAACAAAAAGTTAGTTTTGGTGTGAGCAGTTTGATATAGTTTCAGTGAGCCAAATATACAAGATCTGCACTGCTGTAAATGTAGTAGGTTTGTTGAATCACTGCATCTTGGACAGCACACATCACTACACTTCAATTATGTGACATGCTTAGATGATCTGAAAATAAATACAGGACTTCCACAACAACATCTGAAACAGACATCAGATTTGTTATAAGAGAGCAATGATACTAACAAAGGAAAAACAAATATATACACATATACATATATATACACATTATAGAATAGATCGATAGATAGATAGATAGATAGATATCAGGGTTTTAGGTACCATGATATTGGTTTGGTTTGAAATTTGAACAATCAGCTTCATGCAAAGTGACTTCTCTTACTCCAAATTAAAGGACACTACACAGTAAAACATTTTTAAAGATTATATCATCTAACTTTTAGAGATTATTTTTATTTATTTTATATATATATATATATTTATAGTTTATATTGTTTATATAATTATTATCTCCTTAATTCATTACACATGCCAGCTTAGTTTAATAGTAATAGTAATAGTGAAACTCTGCAGGACTTTGGCACTCAAGGACCGATGTTGCCTACCCTTGTTATAAATTATTGAAATCAGTAAAGTCACAAAGTCAGGTCAAACTAAGGTATTTATTCAGTTTATTTTGGCCCTCCCTTGTACATATTGTTCAGGGGGCAACTGTTATCCAAGAGGTAGTCAGTCTCACTTTTCTGATTGAAATTGGGCCAATATACATTTATGTAACTGACTTTAAATGGCTGTGACCAGTCTAGACTAGACTAGACTTTATTAAACCTGCCTCTGCTGGCATGTTATGTGTATCTTATTTGCATGCAAAGTTGTGCATTAGTGAAAACATGTTAGACCTGTTTGAGGCGTGGAAATAATTTCTGAAGAAGTTCAGTCATGTCTATGCACTATTAAACAGTATTTCTCAAGAATTTGCTGAATGCACTGCTATGCTAGGTTTTGTCCTTCAGCTCAGTGCAAACAAACAAACATGACATGCCTTTGGGTAAAACCAACACAGACAAGTCATACAACTTGGCACCTTAGAAATTGATTGCATAGCTCATTAAAACACACATGGATGACCTAAATGGAAAACTATGTTTAGATTTATTTGTATTTGTATATATATATTAACAATAAATAGCTTTGACTCAAGCTAAAACCATATTGCAGATCCTGTCCATAACTGCAGCAAATAATTTCACAATATTGCATGAAACACCAATCCTGGGTTTTAGGTGTATGGCAATGCTTTGGCTTTTAGCAGTGTTTACACGAAACAAATATTACATCAAACATGAATGATTTGATTTATCAGTTTAAAAAATAGAAATATGTTCTTTAAAAAAACGAAACATCAATCTGCTTCAGAAGTCGTGTGTTAACCCCCTAGAGGTGTATAGGTGTGAGGCTAAAAATAAATAAATAAATATTTGTCTGTGTTGGTTTGAAGGAAGAAAGTTATAAACACATATGATGGGGTGAGTAAATTCTGGGGTAATTTTATTTTTTTGGTGAACTATTCCCTTAAGGGTATGCAATTTAATTTGCACGACAAGTTTAAAGATCCATCAAATGATAATGCTTGCTTAAACTTGTCATGCCAATTACAGTTCTACCCTCAGCCTTGAGCACTATATACAATAAGAACAAAACAATGTTGATTACTGTAAAATAATAATTATAATATTAACAATAAATACATTTTAGGACATATACATTTCTGTAAATCCCATTAATATTCATTTCACAGTCATTCATCTGCTCTGTTCAGAACATAATAACTAGTAACTTTGGTCTTTGACAAAAGAGTTTACTCAGTCATGTCAGTTTCATCATTGACCGTCTACATTTCTCACATGGAGTATGTCACAAAATCTATATTAAAATATTTTCTAATTATTTATTACAATGTGATGCAGGTCATATATAGAACAGAACACCTACACTCCTTGATTATAAAAATGTTCCCTAAATAGCAGCTTCCAACTAAAACAACAACAACATTTTTAGAGAAAGTTTGCCACTGACCTGTTTTCATTGTTGGTCTCGGTGGTTTTATTCCCGGACATGATCGCAGCTGCAGAGTTTCTTGACACCCGTCTGCTGAGATTTAACGCTTATGATCCCTCTCTGGTGTCTGTTATTTATTACCTGAAGCGTCTTCCAGGGGAGGTACCTCACACTACAATGCATAAAAGAGCCACTATCGGGCTGTGTACTTTTGCAACCATTAATTTTCTTTTTTTTTTTTCTTTTCTCTTCTTTTCTTTTCTTTTCTTTTCTTTCTTCTTTATTTATTTATGATTTTTACTCAGAAATGAAATATGGAAAATGCGGTTAATGGTTCAGACACTGATTGATAGAATAAGCAGAAATAAACTATTATTGAATACTTGAATTTTATTTAATACTGTAAAAAAAAAAAAAAAAAAAAAAAAAATATATATATATATATATATATATACGACAATTTAATGATTTAATTTAATGATTTATTCTTTTATTTAACAGGGACAATGCTCATTGTTAGACAATACAAATGTAAAAAGCCAGAGTTAGTCCCAAAAATAACTAAATTCCCTCTCAGACCAATAAAATTAGATTAATTAATTAATTGGATTAGATTAGATTCAACTTTATTGACATTACACATGAACAAGTACAGGGCAACGAAATGCAGTTTAGGTCTAACCAGTGCAATAGCAGCAAGTGCAAGATACAGGTATAAGTTATAAGTGCGCTTATATCAGATATGTACAAGCAGAAACTGGAAAATATTTACAGATGGATCTACAGTAATATGAACATAATGTACAATTTGTATTAACTATAATCAGGAATTACAAGTATTGCATAATGTACAGGTTGCTATAGTAGTCATGAGTATGCATAATGGATATGCATTTACTATACCACAGTTTGACATATGTATAAAAAGAAAAGTATAAATCAGAATTTACAAGTGTACATGTGCAGTGAATATGTACATTTACAAGTATGCAAAGCGTAGTGCAATGATAATGTGCAAAATGAAATACTCATGTGGACTCAAACAGATAGATCAGCCCAGAGGATTTTTTAAGCTTTTCCACACATCGTTTAGACACAGTGTGTGTCATTTTGTAGAAAAGTTGGAAAAAGCCTTAGAACTCAGGTATAGACAGATATGTTTTTTTGGGTGAAATGTGATTATACCGACCAAGTGCATAACACAATCTCTCTTAATAATTATCAGTGCCTGTGTGTGTGTGTGTGTGTGTGTGGATGTGGGTGTGTGTTCAAGTGATATTTTTTGGTCAATACGCTCTGTGATTGTCTTTACAAATCTAGTGCAAAAGGAAGCAAGTCCAGAGTTTGGGCAGGTTCCATGGCACAAAGAGAGTAAACAAGCAGTCTTGTAATTAATATTGATATCTAAATAAGGCTCATAACTTGTAAGACATGGGAAATACAGTTGGAAATGTAATTGCTTTTGCATTAGAAATTTGGCAGTCATGGTGTGTTCACGGAAATGAAAATGCAAACTGCAATACAAGATTTGCAGTTGGTTTATGTCACAATTTATGCATCCACATATGTAAAACACAATACCACACCAGTTCAAATTCCTGTATGTTCTAATGTATGATTCTGGATAATCAATTTGTAGAATAGTTCTCAGTTCTCCCACATTTCTGGAAACAAAACATTAAACAACCATTCAAAATAATATGTAGGATAATTCACTTTTTGTCATACATAAGTCTATTTGTAAATGTTTAAAATGTCATAAACAAGTCTATTTAAAAATACTTGTTGATTTAAATGTCAAGTCAAGTCACTTTTATTTATATAGCGCTTTTAACAATACAGATTGTAGCAAAGCACTGAACATTATCAA
>JAUCMU010000043.1:3001754-3011807 GCA_032275025.1 Enteromius treurensis
GGTTGGTTGGAACAGAGATAAAAGATGTGTTGAAAAGTGGGGCGATTGGACAAAACAAGAAAAATATTTGTATCTTCTTAGCTAATACTGGTTTGATGTATAGAATATAAATTAAGTAGAGGATAAATTGGAAATAGAGGGGAGAATTTTATAAGGGTAATCAACCAGAGGGTGGCGGTAGTGCAAGGTTTACGGATGCAAGCCGCCGTTAAAATCAAAAGAAGAAGAAGAAGAAGCGCTTGTTGTCCAGCTGTTCAGGAGGAAATGGCGGCCGCGGCTATGGCGGGGGCTGTGGCGGATCATCAGCTCCTTACGGAGGCCAAAAAGCTGGAATATTTCTCCTCCATCAACTCTATGGCCCGTAAGATTATGGAGGAAAGGGAAAAGATAAAGGAGGGGTACGGTCCGACATGGGATCAGATGAGTCCGGTGGAACAAGACACGGCGATAGACAACGGGATGATGGATCCACGGATCCGGGCTCGGTACGCGATGCACCGGGTGGAGCGAGATGAGGTGATCTGCTTCCCGAAACTACTCCTCCAGACCGGACAGAAGACCGTACACTTCGGAGAAGAGGTGAGAGGTGTCTGGATCGTCAAGTGTTAAGTAGTTATTTTAGTGTAGACTTGTTGTTTTGGCGATCTCTTGTAAAGGGCTTGCCAATACAAAACCGGTTTGATTCGATCAAATAAAAACTACCCTTCTGTCTTCTATTTGATTCATTTACTTGCTTGTTTTTCTCTGAATATTCGTTACATTTGATTGTCTATTTTTACATAAAATGATTTATTTACGTGCCAAATACGTAGTTTTTAATGTTATTGAATCAGCTCCCATAACAATATATATCTTAAACTATAGTTAAGTTTTTTTTTTCGTTAAACTTGTATATTAAAAATTGAAAGTAAAGTTTAACAGACAAACATCTGTTCTATTGATTAAAGTGTTTTTTCTTAAATCTCTATCACATTTCATGTAGAAAATCTGTACATTTAAAAAGTTTACTAAACAACTCTTTGTCAGTAATACCTACAAATTGAACTGCCGAAATCCTTTTTCGATTATCAGTTAAACACGCAAAGAATTGACAAAATAAATGTACAATTTCTTTAAATGAAGCAGTTTAGTAAACAAATCACTCAAAACTGTATAAACTAAACCAAATGGCAATAGATTAAACCGTTTACTAAATATTTACAAAATATTTTAAAATCTGAGCCACTTCTACAAATTCTGGTTTAAATTTTGCAATAAATGTAAACTGATGATTAAAAAAAAAATGTTTTCCAAACTTAACTCTTGTGCTTATGAAAGATGATTCTCAGAACCACTTATTAAACAAATCTGTGTATTATATTTTGTGATAGGCTGGCTGGTTCCATGTAGAAATGGCAGATTAAAGGAGTATCGTCATGTTAACATCTCTTTCTCTTATGTTTCAAGGACTTAACTTGGCAAGATGAGCACTCGGCTCCCTTCTCCTGGGAGACCAAGGTAAGTGGGCCACCTCTGCTAAAAATACATAATCATTTTGCTATCAAAGAGCAAAAAAATGTGATTCAGCCTGTCTCTTCCCAACAGAGTCAGATGGAGTTCAGCATAACCTCCAGTGCTCTAGAACCGTCCGTTCCCTCCTCAGCGAACGAACCCAAACCCAAGCCCTCTCAGAGTACCAAGCTGCCCAGCACTGATGAGTCATCTTTCTGGAAGATCAGTGCCGAACGCTCGCGCCTTGAGGGCGAGAAAGCTGAGTTTCAGTCTCTGACGCCCAGCCAGATCAAGTCTCTGGAGAAAGGAGAGAAGCCATTGCCGTCGTACCTGAGGTCAGAGTCTGGGCCGAAGGAGTCTGACGAAGTGCCACCTGCTCGACCGGTTCAGCAGAGAATCACCAAACCTCACGCCCCTCCTCCCCCCATCCCAATCAGCGTGACCCCAATGGCCATCAGCTTGACCCCGACACCTCCTGCTCCCGTGTCCTCCTCAGAGGAAGGGTGGGAGAGGGCCCAGAGCACGCTTCCTTCTGTAAGCACTGTGGATGATGTGTTCAGTCCTGGTCTGGTCACCAGGTCTTCTTCTCAGTCCAAAAGCACAGTAAAAGAGACAAACAAGGCAGAGAGCTCACCCACCTCCAGTCCTACCTTCTCACAGGTTAGATGGAATTTCACCTTCATTACATATAGTTAGATGAACACAGACAGTGGTGCATGGGTAAATGCCTTGATGTTCTTCATATTTTTCTTTCCGTTTATTAATGCAACACATTCATGAGTACAATGATTGAATACGGCACTTCTAGAATGAGTATCTTGATGCATTTAAAACAAATTCTGGCATCCGTAGTAGGGCTGTGCGATATGGACAGAAGAAACCAATCAAGCTTTCTTGAACAATATTGCGATTTCGATTTTTAAGCACGATTTTGACACCGAGCCATGTTTTACAGTGTAAATCTAAAACATTTTTCCAAAGAAAAACAATTAGCTCTTTATCAAAGACCTGTAACATCTCTCTCAAACAGACATAAGGCGAATAAACAAAACAAAAAAAAACCCTAGTAACCTTAAAGGTGTAACAAAATGTCTCTAGACCTAGGACAAAACAAATAAATACTGTGTGTGCGTGCGTGTAGCAAAATAGCTGCTTTCACACAGCAGCAGAATACATATTTTCTTTACCGGTGTGAGTCTCGAAATGTCTCGTTCACACAGCAGCTTTGAATTTTTTTCAGTTTAGAATAGACCTTTCTTACAACTTCCGCATTTTGCACCGGAAATACGCAATTGCTGTGTAAACGTATTTCCGCCCTGGTTTGCCGGTATGTTCTAACACCGGTAACCATGTAAACAACAAAGACTGCGCAAGCATTGAGCAAGAGTAGCTGTAGCGTACCGGGCTGTTCTTGCAATGCCCAAAAGCAGCCTTATTTATCTTTTCACTCCTTCCCTGCTTACGAAGAAGGAAGACGAAAAACTCTAGTTTATGAGGCTCCTTGTTTTTCCTATGAGACGGGTAGCATCTAGCCCTCACAAAAACCTGCTTGTCTACTACATTCGATACTATGACAAGCAAACACACAAACATAAAACACAGACACATTGCCAGAGAGAAAATATATATGATGACAGCATTTGGCTAACGTTAACATTAGGCTATCGTCCCTAGCTGCTACACACAAGACATTCACTTGGACCAAAGGCAGACAGTGAATGTTATACAGTTTGTAACGTCCCGACCACGACTGTTTTATTGCTTTAATAAAGTACATGTCCTCTATACAATCCATACATGACCTTAGCCCTAGGTCTAAGTGGACACACTAATAATTTATTAATATTATTGTTGATATTAATAATATCACGTTAAGCGTTTTCTCCCCCATAGAAGTCCATTATAAGGAAACAGCTTAACGTGGCTTAACGGACGCTACGTTACCTTAATGAGGACCAGGGAAAACCAAACTTCTGTCAAATCTTATTTATAGTAAAGACTTTTCACTGTCATAAAACAAGCTCTTATTCTTCGTATAAAGTGAATAATATCACGTTTAATCGTTCACCCCTATAGAAGTCCATTATAAAAAAACAGCTTAACATGATCTGACCAGGGAAAACCAAACTTCTGTCAAATTTTATTTATAATAAAGACTGTCAAAAAACAAGCTCTTATTCAGCTGAATATTATTACGTGTAGCTGTTCTTATAATGGACTTCTATGGGGGAGGAAACGCTTACGTGATATTATTCAGTTTATCTGTTGAATATGGGCTCGTTGTTTTGACAATTGTTAGAGATTATTACAAGGAAGGTTTGTCAGCAATTTGTGTTTCCCTCATCAGGTTTTAGGTGCGTAAGCCACATTAAGCGTTTTAGAATGTCCCCGTTACTTACCTTGAAAGTTATGGATAAACTCTTCGTGGAAACATTTATGTCCTTTATCAAGTTTGTTCCACTATGTTATGTCACACTATGTTTTTTTATGTGAAAAAAACGGTGCTGTAAGGCGATTTCGATACGATTTCAATTAATCGCACAGCCCTAATCTGTAGTAATATTAAGAACATAGAACTTTTCCATTCTACAAAAGGTTCTTTGTACTGGAAAAAGCAATGCTTATTTTTTTTTTTTTGTAGACTGGAAGATAACCCAGAAAGCTTTTAAAAAAGCCTTTTGAAAAGTTAACTTCAGGGAACCCACAATGGTTCTTCCGTCATTTGTCAAAATCATCTTCTGGAACCTATATTTGTAAGATGTCATCAGAATGAAAAATAAAAATGCATGTATGCATTTACTCATTTATTGATTTTAAGTCACTGACCTACATTTTCTATTGATTTTTCTTTTTCTTTGATTTATTTTTTTTCTACTAACATTTTAACCACTAACATAAATTGTTGTATTTTTCTTTTTTTAGTTTAACACAAGTAGCAGTATTCTGAAGACTGGATTTGACTTCTTGGACAACTGGTAACACTTGAATACCCGGGAGAACCCCCATTCCAGATCACAGGACCTACAAGCACCACAAACCTAACACTACAGAACGATTTCCTTTTAAATCCAAATGCTTCAGTAGTTTCTTTATAGTGCATCAATATCTCTATGATTGTAGTTAAATCATCATCCGTCTGATTCCATCTCACTGGTTAGAAGTTACTGAATGCATTAGCTATGACACATCAGATACAATTTTGAAACTAAGCATATGTTGAGCGTTTTCACACTTGGTATGTTTTCTCGAGTCGGAACACATTGTCTCTGCTCTCCTGGCCCTATTGATCTGCTTCCCCACAGTTATTGTTATTCTAAACTGTGGTATGTTTGCAAAAAATTCTTTCACCGACATTGGAACCACCCAAAAGCTTTTTATCATGTGTAGCCAAGCAACAGAGTTTGAATTTATAAAGTTGCAAAACAATTTTAGTTTGGTGTGATTACCAAACTGGCACAACATACTTGATTGGTACCAGCCTACTTCTGGATTGCATTCACATCAACCACAAACCACACAGTGGTTCACATTAAAACAAACCCCAGTCCCCTCTTTCGGACTAAAATTCCTTATTCCGGTTACAGAAGTTCGGAAGATGCATTAATCAAACAAGCCAGAACTCAGTGCCACACTAAAACCACTAGTGTGAAAGCCACCTCACCGTCACAGCCATACATGTTTATCCATATTTATCTAGACCTCAATACTAGTGTTAAAATGCTTCACTGTACGTTTATTGATAAGGACCTAAATGCGACACCGTAGCACTAGCATGGTTTTGAGGAGACGACTTGCGCCTTGCTTGTTTTGTAGACTTTTTATATGCGTGCTACTTTCATTGTATGCTTTGAGGTGAATCATTGACGCTTCTCCTCACTCTCCTGAATGCTTCCTTTCTTTGTCTCTTTCCTGTAGCCCACTGCACCAGAGAAGACTTAATAACTTAAAGCAATAGTTACAATCTGAATTTGTTGTTAGGCTTGAAACATACTCCATGCAAGTACGCGAATGTGGATGCAACATTAAACTCCAGAACTCTAGGGGGCGGTAGAGTTAACTGTTCAGGGAGCTGACTGTAAACGCACAGATACATAACTCGCTTTCGAAGTTTACTGAATGCTTGATTTTGGATGTGACAAATCAACGTTTGCATTGACGTACTTGTCTGTCGTATGATTCAGGGCTAAGCTAACTAGGGTTCAAGGGTAGGAATCATTTTTGGAGATTTGTTGCGAGATGTTTTTGTTATATACGAATGCGTGGCCTGGAGCCAGTATTTATGCATTCATATATCTGTAATGGAAGATAAATACAATAAAAGAAGTATACTAACTTGTTGTTTGTGTCATTCCTCTCCCGCCTGATAGAGGGCAGTGTAGCACTAATTGAAAACAGAAGAAAAATGGGAGTTCTACTCATAAATCCCGTGACAGTTTTCTGCCTTTTGTCAGTTCACTGCCCGGAGTGTTTTTATTTTGGTTCAATATAACTGTTGGATGTGCCTTAATGTAATTGGTCACATATGTGGCATTTTCGAAATGCTCCTAATATGCTTTATTTAAAGAGTTTATTTCCCCAGGCAATCATTTTTATTTTGGTGGATTGACATTATTGCACCACATGTTTAAAAAAAAAAAAAAAAAAAAAAGGCCTTGTTAGTTTCTGACTGGAAAGTGGCCCTGTTTTCCAAGAGGTCGTTCAACGTTCAAAGGCTGTTTGAAATATTCTTAAGGAGTTCAGTTCATCGGTGGATAAGATCAGTCTAACAACAGTAGACATCCTCAGTTTTGGAGTTCTTTCTAATTGTTATTTGTCAAAGTTAGACATCTAAGCTGTTTATATGTTTCATACTACGTCTAGACACAGTCATCTGGGAGAGATTTGCTTAGTTAGACTTATGTAATGAACTGGATTCTTTTGGGCAGAACTCCATTCTTACATCTAACTCCCTTCCAACGTCTCCTCCAGAGGAAGTGAGCAAGAAAGAGAGAAGTGTCCTGTTTAGAGGACTAGAAGTCCAAATTCCTTCCATGTGTGGAGACAGGACTCAGCTGGTAATCAGACGTTCATCATTTTCCTGTCATTGGGCCACTATTGACTTCCACGGAACAGCTTGTTCCCAAGGGACAGACGCATAAAAACTTCACACAAAGCTGAGTCTTGGACAAGCAAATGATGATCTATTTAAATGTTTATGGAAGAGGGAGAAAGAGCTGTGTCAGTAAAACTGCCATGTTAGCACAAAGAATAGAAGTGGGAGGAATGAAAAAGAAAAAAATATCCGGTGTTTGGGTATAAAACTCTCTGGAACAAGCAGCTGAAAGAAAGAAAACAGAAAGAGAGAGTAGAAGAAAAAGGGAATCTTTCAGACAAGGTGAAAGGAGAAGAAAAAGTGTCCGGTGGCTGCAGAGAGGGAGGAGGCTAAAACAAAACAGAGCTGTATAGAGGTGAACGATAGAGCGAGGCAGAGTTGAAAGCAATGTGAAAGGAGGAGAGAGAGGTTGCTATTTGAGTGAACATCAAGAGTGGTGTGTATATATGCAGTAAAACAGAGAACTGGCTGAACAGAAGAAAGGGATTTATGAAGTGAAGTGATTTGCAGTGATGAGTCTAACAGTGATTCTGGCAGCTGTAGTGGGCTTCAGCGCTCTGTCTTCCTGTTACTTTGGCGAGAACACTACCAGACCGGCCATCACAACAGCTCATCTGTCTCAGGTTAAGATTTTAGATTCCATTTATTTGTTTTAGCGATTTATATTTTCTTTAAAAATAACTTTATATATAAACATAATTAATCATTTGAATTGAAGCAATTTTGAAATGTGTCTTTGAAAACTTATCATGATGATTCTTTGAAATGACTTGATATGATTCCATCACTGTACCATGATGCTGCATCATTATGGTTTTCTACTTGAGGATACTGTACTGCTTCAAGCTAGTTCAAAATGGCATTTACACTCTCAAAAAGGTGCTTCACAATGCCATAGAAGAATCTTTTTGGTTCCATTAAGAACCTTTAACATCTGAAGAGCCTTTTTGTTTCAGAAGAGGTTCTTTAGATTAGAAAAACTTAAGTAAAATTAAGTTACCTTTATTTATATAGTGCTTTTAACAATACAGAAAGGGCTGAACAGTATCAAACAGTTGAATAGAGTGTCGGTAATGTATAATGATAAGACTAAACACTCAATTTTTCAGGTAAAGGCACTTCATTATTGAATTCAGAGATGTCATTGTTTAGCTCAGTTTAGTTTAAATAGTATCTGATCTGTGCAATCAAATCAGCAATAATTGCTAGAAATTAAGTAACTAGCAAGCCAGAGGTGACGGCGGAAAGAAACCAAAACTCCATCTGTGCCAGAATGGAGAAAAAAATCTGGGGAGAAACCAGGCTCAGCCAGGGGGCCAGTTGAAACCAGCAGTTCAATTCCAACCACAGTAAAGTCAAGTTGTGTAAAGGACTCATCTGATTCCCGTGATCTTGTCTTGGTCTTGTTTAAAGAACCTTTGACTTAACAGTTCTTTGTGGAAACTATTGCATATTGAAGAACCTTTATTTCTGCACACAGTGGTGGCAAACGCTTCTGGTGGCCACAAAATATCCTCGGATAGCAATCACATTACTTGGAGTGCCTGGCCTTGACCTCCGGTGTGATTATTGTGTATTCTGTACCAAGCAAAGTCTGGAATAAACCGTGCGACTTTTAAAATTTGAAAAGATTTCAAACCACTAGGCATCACATATTTGGCTATGATGGTTAACAGAGGAAAATTGGGCATCATACACTTTATGACTAAGGGTCACACACTGCTCCGAACACAATAAACCCACACAGAAATATTGCTAGGAGATTAAAATAAAAACATTACTTGTCAAACAGTTTGCTCATAGAATTAAATCTGTTTGATATCCTGCCAATGAAAAATCATCATAGATGTTGCGATTTTCTGTGAAATTGCAGACTGCCTCTGAAGTTTGGATTGTAAATTGGTATTTATGGGCAAAAATGGACAGAAATCATGTAGTGTATTAGCCTTAAAGGGTTACTTAACCACAATTTATGATATTTTGGATGAAAACCAGGAAGCTTGTGACTGTACCATTGACTGCCAAGTAATGAACACTGTCAAGGTCCAGGAAAGTATGAAAGGCATCTTCAGAAATAGTCCATCTGCCATCAGTGGTTAAATTGTAACATTATGAAGCTACAAGAATACCTTTTGCACGTAAAGAACACAAAAATAATGACTAACACTTTAAGTCTGGTGGTTTTGCTGTCTTTAATCCTACAGGTGAGAGTGTTCAATGAGGAGATGGTTAGAGGGCGAGGGGACACTCCTGACATCATAGAACCTGAACCCACCACTGCAGTCTCTGAAATGGAAAGCACTTACAACTACATCTGTGCGTTAACCAAATATTCACTTCACTTACCCACTTCCATCTGATGAGTCAGAAAAACAAGCCAAAACCTATCCGATGGAATGTATATTTGCATATATTCTACTTGCGATAACAGCCTTAACAAATGCAGGGGATGTTTGTCCTGATATAAAGGCTTGTTTGTACAGTAATGTTTAATAGTCAGCTTACTTAAATTACATAATGCAAAAAAAAAAAAAAAAAAATAGGAAAAAGCTGTTCAAGAATCCAGACATATCATCAATATCATCAGCTACCTTGTCAACCCCTTCCCCCTCCACAACACAGTTTTTTATTCTATTCTATTCATTCACTGGTATGCAGTAGCATAGCTGAATAATGAGAGACTCGATTCAGATTTGTCTATTTATACATTTTTACAGTGTCTAGACTGGCAGCGATGGATCAGGCTATCCACAGGCTTAATGTGGGACATTACACATTGGACATTAAAGTTACACAACTGTTGGAAAGAATGTCACGACTTGAGAATAGATTTGGCGACACTGAGGATGCCATTCAACAAGTCTGGTCCTACTGCAAAGACAATCGGAAAGAGATCGGACGACTAGAGGGTTAGTGGGTTATCTACCATCTTTACCTTTGGATTATAAAAGGGGAACGTTGTAGTCAAATCTAACTGTGCTTAAAGAATCCATATTTTTCATACTGGGGATCTTACTAAATATAAAGTTAGGTGGTGACAGTTTATTTCCTATTGATCCCAGTGACCCAATACATATGGTTATTTGGGCAGCAAATAATTAGGCTGATCAAGTGGGATCAGTACCCTTTGTTGGACCTGGAACAATTTCAAGTGTAGTCAAGTTGTAGTTATAAATGCATCCCAACCCTAATCCTAGTCTCATGTAGCCAGACCATTGCCTAACAACGTAAGATTTGGGCTCTTATAGCCACTGAAATTGTCAGACTGATCACATAGTCAGGAAGAGGTCAACTGAAAAGTGAAACTAGTCTCTTATGGCGCTTTTCCACTGCGTGGTACAACTCGGCTCGGTACGGCTCGTTACGGCACGGCTCAGTTCGGCTCTGTTTGCATTTCCAATGCAGTTTAGTACCGCTTTAGAGTGGGCGGGATTATTCACGTGTCGTTATAGTTGCGCCGCCTCTACTGC
>JAUCMU010000043.1:3011907-3026845 GCA_032275025.1 Enteromius treurensis
TGGATGGGTTAAATGCAGAGCACAAATTCCAAGTATGGGTCACCATACCTGGCCACAAGTCACTTCACTTCACTTTAGTTTACTTTGTATTGAGAGGAAATGGTGCATAACATATTTACATATTCGCAATACTAATCCGCAGTATAGCCAGTTTCAGGATGTTAACAATAACATAGTCTAGCATAGCCAGTCTTTCAGACTGACGGCTTAAGGTCTGGGATTCATAGCCGCTTTCTTTGGTCAAGGCCCGCCCATAAGGCCATTTGACCGACATGTCAAACAACCAATCACAGCTCGTTTCGTTCAGCGTCACGTTTCGGGGAGTGGAAATGTCCACACGACAACAGAACGGCGTGCAACAAGTCAATCAGCATAGAAAATCCTGATGAGACGCTCGCGTCAAACATCTGTTTGTGCATTTCTCTCCACTTTTTTAACACCCACGAGCAATTCTGGAGAACCGAACACAATACTGGATCGGTCAGCTGCGATGTCAGCGTCTGTTGTTTCATGTTTGCCAGCAAACGCGGCTGAAATCCCCTCAGGTACTTCACTTGATCTTCCATCATAGATAGGAGGGGACGCACAACTGGTAAAATTGGATCGTATACTTTTGAGATTCCAACGTTTAACTGATCTCAATAAATGCTTATTTTCACTCATGTAAACGGGACAATTTTTCCCCCCCCACAATCACACGTCTGCGCTTTGTTTCCCGGTGGACCGAAAATAATTGCGACACTCGGGTCCCCCGGAAATCTTGACCTAACAAGGGGTCCACAATCCTGTTCCAGGAGGGACACTTTCCTGCTGAGTTTTGTTTAAGCACACTTGCCTAGATGTTCCTATTGGTCCTGAAGACCTTGGCTGGCTGGTTCCAGTGTGTTAGGAAGGGCAAGAGCTAAATTCTGCTGAAGGGTGGGTGGACACTGTACACCCCTGACCTAACCCAACGCTAACCCTGAAGTGTTACCTCTGGTCCTTCTAGTCCAGAAAAATACTAACTCCAACCTCTCAATCTCAATTTCTCATTTCAGTCCTTTATTCCCAACACCCTCTAACTCCAATGTCCTACCCAAACATCAATCCTAAAGCTACACCTATTTATCAATTGTTAAAGTTACTTAAACTCTAGTAATGTTTTCCTAGACAAAACCTTTAATGCCAATCCCTAATTGAGATCTGAATTTTATATTAGGAAAATCCCACATGCTGCGTGTGCTGGTCTCTAAAGTTTAACACTAAAATTAGACAGTTTAATAGTAAGTTTGTTGGTCCAAGAATATGTACCTGGGCAGATCTTTTTAAGACGACAGCAAAATACTTTACTTGAAACTTATGAATTTTTGTGTTAAAATATACTGAAAATGATTTTGTGGTTCCAGGCTGCCAGAAAGGCCGTAAAATGGGTTACAAATGCTTCCTGGCATACCGTGTGTATGAGACTTATGCAGAAGCATCCAAGAAGTGTCAGGAGCGGGGAGGACGCATGGCTATGCCACGAGATCGCAAGGAGCAGGAAGCTTTGGCTGAATATGTGAAATCAGTATTCCACGGAAACTGGCCTGTGTGGCTTGGGATCAATGACGAGCGCTCTGAAGGCCTCTACCTATTTGAGGACACAACTCGCGTCACTTACTTCCAATGGAGGAAGCACTTTCTGTCAAGCCAGCCAGATGGTGGGAAACGAGAGAACTGTGTAGCCATGTCTTCAGATGATGGAGACTGGTGGGACACCTACTGTGAAAGACGCATGTATTATCTGTGCGAATTTGACGTTTGATCTCAATACTTTTCTAAATGGCTTCAAATTAAGATTTTTTGTAGTAAACTATCAAGAGCAGCTATTAACTGTTTTAAAAACGGTTGTTGCACAGGAAAAATTAGAGCTAGTGAATTTTATGATCCCATGAAATTATTTGATAAGTCTTTCCTGTTAATATTTTTCGCATTGATACAGGAAGTTGGAGCAGGACTCTGTAAAGGATTAGTTGGCTTTCAGAATAGAAATATGCGTTTCCATAAAGAATTACGTAAAGTAGTACTGAATCTTATTTAAAATTTCTCCTCCAACGTTTGTCCAACATTGTTGCTTTTCTTTTTTGTACAAGCCATTTGATTCAGTATTTACATGTTCACTTTAAAAATACTTCACCACAGGTGACTACATAATGCGTGAAGCTGACATGAATATCTTGGATGAGTAAGTTATCAGGAATGTTTTATTCTGAAAGTGAACTGATTCTTTAACTTTCTGACCCCCTTAAATCCCAAAGCAATTCCATTGGTTGAGACTAATTTTATGCGCTATTATATACGTGCATAATTATATGCGCTATAAATAATTTTAAACTGTATATTGAATTACGTATTACATACATGTATCATACTATATTACTGATGCTAAACAATGGTTAAATTAAAATGTCTCTTGTCGTTATGAATGCCATTAGCAAGCAAATTAGTTAGCATACTAGCTCAAGACAGCACACATCAAAAGGGTCTGAGGAAGGGGATAGGATTCTCCTCTGAATCATATATCGTAGGGTGTAGAGAAGAGAAATACTGTATATTTTAAAAAGCGTATATCTGCTAAAAGTGAACAAACCTTACAATAAAAATACACAATCCTATACTACTCCTAGATTGCTTGAAAGCTAATAAACGCCACACAACTCCAATATTCATGGGATCTTAAAGCCAGAACTGGAAATATTTTGAGGATCATTGATTTGAAGATCATGAACAAATGAAAACATATGGAAATATAATAAATTATTTAATCTTTTTGATGTTTAATGTTTGTATTATTTCAAGGGTGTTCAGGATTTGACCTGGATCTGACAACAATCACGTTAGTGCTGTTTTAGACATGTTCAAAACCGTAACAGAAATTTGCTTTCTTTTTGCTCTTTATTGTTCTAAAATTCTTTGGAGTTATGGCTTGTTGGTTCAACCTTGTATTTGCTTTACTTGGCAACTACTGAAGCAGGCTTAAAGTGAAATAAGACTCTTGAGCTGTGCTGAATGGTGAATGAAAGTCCACTCTCACTCTGACCAACATCCATGGTCTTTATTCAATGATTTCAATAATCAAAGAAATTATTTATTTATTTTTGGTAAATATTTACTATTCACAGTAAACAGTAGTTAAACAGCTTAATAGGATTACTTCATTTTATATGTCTTGAATAATTGTACAATTAATGTAAACACAAAAAATTAATTTAATAATCTTATTTCATTCAATCAAGACACTGATATGTGATATAGAGGTCAAACAGGTCTGTGCTACACTAACTCAACAGATGAGAAGCTGTGATGACCAGAGGGTGTAAATGCCCATCAGAAATTACTCTTCATAAGTGTATGAGCTTGAGTCAGATCTTCATCCATACAACCTCTGGGGGAGCTGTCTATCTGTGGAGCCATCCTATAGCAAAACATTAAAGGCCTAAAGTCAGTCACAGCATCTTTACATATATTATTTACTATAGACTGATGTCCAAAATTCCCTGAAATGATATTTGTGTCATGTTCCCTTTAGTATGAGTCTCATAGTAATACATTAGCTTCCCATTTTTACATTTTACAGATGAGTAAATTCACCCATTCAGGCCAAAATTTGCATTGGAAAAGAACAGATCTCCTCAATTCTAAACTGAAGGCCGGGAACAGCTAATCTTACAAATTTATTTTGGCCAAATGAAAGAATAAATTCTTTCATTTGAGTCTGGCATGAACATGAACGGGTATAACTTTTCAGGAACTGAAACATCTTATCAGGATGGCAAGGAAGCAAGTCGAGCAGTTTAACATATTGGAAAGGCAAAACATAAAAAACCTTTTTCTCCAGGAGTGCTACGAATGAGCAGAGACGGCAGCCAGAATCTGTGTAACTGATGGTCTGTCCACAGGGCTTTTACACCGGTAGGAAAATATCACTTTACCATCCCGGTCCAGCACAAAATCACCAGCCATCTGATAGAGACAGAGGGAGAGGGCTTTTAATAAATTTTCAAGAGTCCTAGACTACAGGGACACAAATGTTTATTCTATCATTGAGTATTATGCAATGTTTGGACTTTGTTTTTATGGATTTGGCACATTGCACTAATAGCTTGAATCTCTTAAAACCCTTTTTCTTCTCATTGAACAAATCGTCATTCAGAAAATCCGGTAACACTTTACAATAACAGTACATGAATTATCATGTACTAATACATTCATTAAAAATTACTTGACTATAAACTAATGATGAGTTGAGACATGTATTAATCAAGAACTAACTTAACTACAACATGACTCTACAGCATGAATTACTGCATGAATAACGCCACCTTAATTACATGCTAGTTACTGCATGTTAGTTAATGTATTAATTAACAATTTATTGTGGGAATCTAAATCAAACATGCTTTAATGGCACAAAATTGTTTATAAATTTGCCACCTGCAGCTGTCACGTCATGAATTCATGAGTTGTTAATGTATCATTATGTCATGACTTTACTTGGGGGGGGGCACATTATTACTAACTCTTCATTAATTACTAATAAAATAACATGAATTCATCTGACTTGTTAACATCCTTAAAATGTTTTCAATTACAATTGTTTTATACATATTCAGCTCATCTAAATCAGATATTTGGTGCTTTTCCGGGGGTTTGTAAAGAAGTGGAAGAGCAGAGGTCCTGTGGCTGCATTTGGATGGTGAAGGAACTGAACGGTAGGAGGAAAGTTGTCATTTTGAAGAGGCAATAGCGGCCCAAAAGAAGAGCAAGAGCACAAAAGAAACATCTGACATCAGTGCATTATTATGATATAATGACAGTAAACCAATTTATAAAAAAACAAAAAGATAAGCATCTTCTCTATGATTTTAATTTGGAAAATTGTGTCAGGTTAATTATAAAGAAAACATTATTATATCATAATGATATCATAATAGTTCTCTTGTGCTCTTGCTCTTCTTTTTTATTATTGACTTTACATGAAGTTTATAGTTTCTACAACCTTTAGGATTAAATGCATTACCTAAATGAAGCTTATATGCTGTTTTTTATTTAAATGCAGTTTAAGCCCTGATTAATGTGAATGCATTTTCCGGCAATCCACTTTACTGAGCTACTTGTCTTGGCCATGCTGTGGAAAGGGTTCAAATGGTGTTACTTCTCGAGTGTCACACTTTTAAGGAATGTAATGTTAGTTAGTTAGGATTTAATAATGAACTGAATATTTATTTGACATTGATAGGCCAAAATCAGACAACAAAGTATATCCTATTTGTGGAAAGATACATTAATATGGCTCAATTCCACGGCATAACTAGACAGAGCCAGCAAAATTCAGTTTTGTTGGGAGATTTGAGCTAAAGGAGTGTCATTTATGATGGTATCATTGTTTAACTGGCCCTATATAGAGTCTGACATTCTTCTTTTACTGTCCTTATGTCATAAAATCATGGTAATAACAAACTTATGAAAAGAAATGCAACTCATTACCCAAGTCAGAGTTGTATTCTTTTGTGTGATATTTTGAATAAATGTTTGCATGTCACCTGAAAGACGTCATCGATGAACTGAGGTGGCACATCAGGGAATTGTTGGTTCATCATCAGAAATTTAGAGTAGTGCAGCATTAACTTAAACTTCATCACCTTGCTGATTGATGAACCCAGACTGAATGCTTGATACACCTGTGTACACAAATGATACACCTGTGCAAATGTTTGTGCAAAAGAAGGCAAAACTGTTATTCTCAATGTAGCGTTGTTGCCAGTGCCATGTTCTGGAGACGCTGTGAAAATACTTTGAGTGTGTTTACGGAAGACCGATTCCGAGAATCATTTAAGCCTAATTGTGCTTCAAATAAAGAACTTTATGTTGACCAGATTGTTACACCGTGTCTACATCGGACCACAATGGTGCAACGCGACAAAGTACAATATTGAACATTTGTGTGCACCTAAGAAAAAAGGCGCACCAATGCAAAAAGTTAGTCTAGAGCCCTGGTTAGGTTTTCTTATGAAAAGAGCTAGCTACTTACTATTCTAACATGTTTTGAGCAGTGAAGGGTAATATATTCTTACAGTATAGGGAAAGTAATCATAAAAAATTATGAAAAAAATGATTTTCTTGGAATTGCATGTTTAAAAATGTTTTAAACTTGCAATTCTGACTTTTTTTTCGCAGAAGTGGAAGATTTAAAATTGCAATTGTGAGTTATACATAACTGCAAGACATAAACTCACAATTCTAATGATTTTGTCTTAGAATTGGGTGAAGTTAGAATTGCCATTTAAACCATCTAAAACTTTTTTCTTGTAATTCTGACATTTTTTCAAAAAGTTAAGATTCGCAAGATATACACTCAGAGTTTTGGGGGTGTGGGGGACCCACACACAATTGCAAGTTTATATCATGTAATTATTTAAAAAAAGTAGAGATGTAAACTTACAATTGTGAGAAAAGAATCACAAATACCTCACAATTTTTTTATTCAGTAGCTGAAACAAGCTTTCATAAACTTAGGATTAAGCAAAGAAGGGCCAACTATGTTTTGCCCAGTTGATAGTCCTCACCGCTTTCTCTGCATCCAACAGCATGTCAAATTCATAGCCTGTCTGATCAAGCCAGAATGTGGCTCCTTCAAGAGAACCGGACGAGACCACCAGCACCTGCAATGATTGAGCTTCCAGAAGCTTCTGTATGAGAAAGGTAGAAACAAAAAGAGTGTTGATGATTCAAAGAACACAGCAATGCTGACTTTGGAACGTTTGCTACAAAAAAGCAGCACAAGTGCACAGCTGGGTCAACAAGCTTTCGAAAGATATTTTCCAAGCAACTGTTCATAATCAGAAATGGCTGACGTCTGCTCTGACTACACTTGCAGCTGTGTGGTTTTCATCTCCTTTAGTAACTGCTTGTCTTACCTTGCTGTTCTTCAGCTCAGTCAGGTGGTCTCGTCATGGCTGTCATCCAAAATGCCGGAGCAACACAAGGAGGAGATTCTCTCCCTTCCCCAAGAACTGACCCAGAGACACATTCCTGCAGGAGTAAAGGACAACCACAAAGTGTGTTGCAGTTCACACATGCCATATCAATTTACGAGCAGGAACTTGAAGTAAAACAAAATGTTCAATTAAATTTGAGTGACAAGTTGAATTAATTTGAATTGCACTCTTCTTAAGTCACATTTTTATACAAATTTATTAATTCTGTATATTTAGCCCCTGACATACAATACATGTGACCATGGACCACAGTCACTGGGGTATATTTGTATCAATAGAAAAAAATACATTGTATGGGACAAAATTATACATTTTTGTTTTATCCCAAAAATCATTAGTAAAGCTCATGTTCTTTAAGTTATTTTGTTAATGTCCTACCGTAAATATTATTCTAAAAATGATCATTTCTTATTAGTATATTGCTTTGCTAAGAACTTCATTTGAACAACTTTAATGGAGTATTTAATTTTTTGGGGGATGCTCAAATTTCAGATTTTTTAATAGTTGTATCTCTGCCCAATATTGTCCTATCCCATCAAACCATTTATCAATATAAAGCTTTTAGATTATGTATAAATCTAAAAAATAAAAAAAAAACACTTATGACACATATGTTTTCTCAAATAATTATTTTTAATATTTCCAGTTAATACTGACATTAACATCTATATTATTTCATTTAATTTCTAAATTATTTAATATATTTATTACTATTATATATTATTCATTATTATATTATTTCATATTCATTTAAATTTAAATGTGTTGCCTCATTTAAAATACTAATTGGAATACTCAATAAAAAAATAAAAATAAAATAAACATTAACTGTTTATAGAAATAAGTCATAATTACAGCTATAACCTATGGGTTGTCCATTATAAAAAAAAATCAAAAATTCATGGTTAAATTTCAACCAGGTCACAAAACGACCACTTTCACAAAGCATGACATGCTAGAAACAGATTATAAGCTACCACCCAGAAGCGGAAAAACTACTGTAAACCTACTTTTAAAAACATCTAATAGATTTTGAATATACAGTATAACGAGATAAGTGAGAAACTGATATAATCACAGTCATAGCGATAAACTTTTGCAACTGCAGGCCATCATTTTGTTTCAACAGACGTACTCTGTAAGCAGTTTTGGATTGTAGCTTGCAGTAAATAAGGACAGAAATGATATTGTGTGTTTATCTCACTCTTTAGTCTGGACGTGTATAAAGTGTGTATCTGAGTTGAGCGTCTGGGCTGCAGGACGCTGGGAAAGAACTGTGTCGCTCATTTTCATCTGAACATCCAGACGCTTCACAAAGCAATCCCACTCGACCTGTCAAATCAAACACACATCCATTTAGCACACTAAACGACTCAGTCACACTTAATATATTACCAGTCTCGGCACTGAAATATCGTTTTTCTTCATAACTCATTTCCATTAAGAAACTGCTAAGTTTCTTGTGCGAAAGAATTTTGTGAGAGATTGTAAAAGCATGCTCTTGTGTTGTTAGGGGCACAGTAGTCACATGAAAATTAAAAAATAAATGATGCTGCTTACTTCCAGCTGTAACAAGGCTTCAACATTATCTCGAACATCAGTGTTTCTGTTTAATTGGGAATCAAATAGTATCATTAATATACGACATTGGTATTCAGTATGCTATAGATAGAGTACAGCCAAATATGCGTCTGGTTATTACATTGCAAACAGTTATTAATATTATTAGTATGCAAAACATTTGCATTCAAATAATATGCTTACTGAAAAAACTGTTCCCATAAAGATTCTGCTTCCTTTTGGTTTTTCACACCCAGACTGAAAGAAAACATAATTATATCATAGAATTATATTTTTTTTGCATGACGAAATCCTTTAAATATGCACCATTGCAACGTTTAAAGATAAATAGACACACGTGTTGAAGAACTTGGCGCCTGCTGACATCAGACCATATAAAGGACGAATTTTCTTATCGACAATGTCTTGCAAAGAACCACCTAAACAAAAGTAACGTTAGTAAATGCAAAACAGATACATTTTTCATACAGTCGGATTTTGAACCCTAAGATACATACATAACGTTACATTTCTAACACACACATCTGCGCACAAATAAGAGGTGAAATCTCAGATTGTTTGGGATACCTTTGGCGACGTCCTTTTCTACGTTTTCCAAACATGTTCTACCAAATCCGACCAGTTCTTTCAAAGCCTCTATTAGTGTGTTTTGGCCCACTTCTGTAGCCATGCTGAGCTTCCATTGAGTTACTCGTACTGCACTGGTCACCTGTCATCAAGCAGATCAGATGATCAGGCGATTACGGAAACTAAACGGTGAATGGTTAAGCCTCAAATGCGCGAAGAAAAGTAACAGAAACCACGTGTCATCGTAGCATTTTCAGCAGCAGCAGCACCTTCTTGCAATAATAATTCATATGATTCATTACATGTACAGACTTGAATAGAACCGGAATTAGAAATACACAGCGACTAATTTCAATAATTAAAAAAGGCTACTTTGAGTCATTATATCTCAAAAGTAAGTGACACTTCCGGGACGCCCTCAGTGCCTCTTTGAAGTACTGCATAATACAAGCGGTCTTGTCTATCTTTAGTAAGTATAATTCAAAAATAAAGAAACACACAAATATATATATATATATATAATGTGTTTCTTAGTTTTTTTTGTCCATAAAAAAGGGTATTAAATACAACTACATTGGTTTCATTCAACTGCTTTTATTGACTGTGGCTGTTCCAGCAAATTAAGTCACAAATTTTCCACTTTTAAGTTTTTTGTGCGTTTTAAAGAACCCACCTTTTTTCCCTCATTGAAAAACAGCCACTGTTTTACTAGCTTTTATTTTCATGGGAAAATAAAGAAAAAAGTATTTTCCAAAAAGTACCAACCATGACAACGAAGCAGAAAACTGAAAATCTACTTAAAACGGTCCCTTAAGAAGATAAAATAAAATCAAAGATGTATAAGATTAACGAAACATAAGACTTTTTTGATTTAAGTCAACTACAGATTGAGGCGCAACTGTTCCCAGTGTTTCAGGTTATGTGAACATCTCCAGAATTTGATCGCACATTATTCAGTTGAGCCATTAAATAAAGACGACAAAAATGATAAGAAAAAAGCCAGTGTGGACAGTGAACATGGCAATATTACCAACGCCTGTCTTTCAAACGAAGAAAAAATTTCCAAACATATTTCCCCACTGTGTTCAAGTATTCAGAGAAAGAAAATCAGAGCAGCAGAATATTGCTTAATAAACTCTTCAAAGGACATCTCCACCACAAGTCACCAATTTGTTCCAAAAACCATGAAAAGCAACAAATGACTAATAAATTAATAAAAGATTTCAATTACATTCTGCTACATTTCCTGCTGTTATTCCTAACTCAGATGACGCTCGCAATTCCTGTACTTTAATGACATAATAAAGGGCAACCCAAATTTATATTTGATTTAAAATGTGAACAAAGTCAACTCTCTTCTCCATATCTGTGGAAATATAAAAGCTAAAATCAAAGAGAAATAAAAGTGAAGACTGTGAGCAAAGATGCCCTGAGTAGAGATGGCCCTTTGTGTTTTGAATATATTGATGGTATTTCAAGTTCAGGATTTCTTGGGACAGTGCGAAGACGAGTCTGTGTTTAAAACTTCAATCATGGTCCTCGTTAACTGGAATGTCTCTGAAACCGATGGAAGGTTCTGGTACCAACCCGGCAAACTAGTTACAGAAGGAGTACAAGAAGAAAGGGTTAGGGTTACTGAATATGAGCACACTTAACACTGCCTATGACTCAAAACAAGCACTCAATACATTAAAGTTGTACCTCTTCAAGTTCATCCAACTCTTGACGGTCTTACTGAAGCGATCAGGGTTGGCTGTAGTCATGGCCTCGAAATCAAACAGCTGGTGGACAAACCAGAATAGGTAAAGAATTACAATAGACATTTATAAAGTGTTGTGTCTCATTAAATTATGGATCTTACCTTTCCAGAAGGGATTCGGCCCAGTACCTCTTTCCCACTGGCCATGAGAGCTCCCATGACCACTGAGTATGCCACAACACTACAAGAAGAACAGCGATTTAAAAAAGTTAAAGAAACACAAATTAAACACAGATCTGACAGAAAAACCTGCCTTCACTGAAAACACAATGCGTATGTTAAAGAAACCGACTATGTGTGTGAACATCTTTAAAAAAACATTTAAATCTTAAAATGTTTAAAAAAGACAAATGTGCAAAACAAAAAAAGAAATTCATAAACCGAAATGCTTGTTTTTAACAGTCCTTTTAAAATGAAATATCAACATTTTACAGTTACTATTAACTACGGTGGGAAAGGCCTATAACCAATTACTGATGATGAATAATATGGTTCGAAACTTTCCACTCAAAGGGATAGCCAAATGACTCACCCTCATCTCCTTTTAAACCTGTCAGACATTCAAACATCTTTAGAACACAAATTAAGATATTTCTGATTAAAGTAGAGAGCCTTATTAAAGGTTTGGCAGAGCAAGGTGCTTTTTTTTTTTTTTTTTTAAACAATGTACTTGCTATGTTTCTGGACCTTGATCATGGTTATATCTTTGCTGTAATTTTATTTAATCACAGGGGAGAAGAATGGTTGAGTAAATTGTTATTTTTGTTATATTATATGAAGTATTCTCATAGCGTCGCAAAACTGAAGATGAGCCACTGATGTCACATGGACTGTTTACCAATGCATTTACTAAGTTTCTGGACCTGCATCGTTTCAGTTGTTTTGCTGAGTCAGATGGCTCTCTGATTTCATCCAAAACATCTTAACTTGAGTTCTGAAGATGAATGAAGCTCTTAGGAATGACATAAGGGTGAATAATTAACGACCGAATTTTCATTTTGTGGTGAACTAACAGCTGGTGACATGGCTATAATAAACTACACTAAACTAATAAAAGCATTTATCCTATTTAAGGCCTTTTTTTAATAATTAAACCCTAGCAACCACTTGTTTGCCATTTTTTGGTTTTCCTACCTGGAGCCTCTGGACAGTGGCATGAGGTTACAGAAGTAATACACCAGAGAAAGAATTAAATTACACACAGCATCTGCATCCTACAAAGAGAGAAAGAGAAGGAACATATTAAGGTTGTATGTTTGATCATTTTTCTTGCTGCTTTGTCTGTGTTCTGTAATTTTTAAATTGGAGGACTTTATTTTTGCATTTTATTATACATGTCATTCGGCAGATGCTTTTACCCACAGTGACTTACAGTAAAATTAGTGCAGAAAGATTTACCAAACATGCATTCAAATTGAGTGTGTTTATAATTAAGGTGGTAGCACAAAAATAAAAAAAAGTGAGCATCATTAAAGTTACTTTTATTCAACAAGCATGTTTTTTCTTGATTAGGAATGACATATGCGTCTCCCAGAAGATAATAAGAGCTTGTACAAGAGGCATCATTGTGGAAAAAATTATTAATCATTTTTTATTTACATTTGTACAAAAAGAGGCATGTCCAAAAGTAATCATACCCTCCTCAATAATCAAAAGAAAAGCCTTTATTGGTTATTACAGCAATCAAACGCTTCCTACAATTGCTGACCAGCTTTTTGCACGTCTCCACTGGAATGTTTGCCTACTCATCTTCAGCGGTGAGCTCCGACTCTTTCAGGTTGGAGGGTCTCCTTGCCATCACCCTGATCTTTAGCTCCCTCCACTGATTCTCAATTGGATTTAAGTAAGGACTCTGGCTGGGCAACTGCAAAACGTTAATGCTTTTGTCTGCTTACCATTTCTTCACCACTTTTGCTCTGTCTCTTGGGTTTTTGTGCTGAAATGCCCACTGGTGCCTTAGGCCAAGGTTTCTCTGCTGAGAAAACAACCCCAAAACCATAGGTTCCCACCACGTTTGACAGTGGGGATGGTGCTATTAGGGCAAGTTTTATTCCAAATGAAGGCGACATGATTGCCTAACAATTTTTGACCAGAAGTCTTCTTCTTTGTCCAGATGAGCATCTGCAAGGGCTAAAAGGGCTTTTGTTTGCCTTATCTGGAGAAGTGGTGGTACCTCTGGCACTATCCTCCTGGCCAGCACAGGTGTCACTTTTAGCTTCTGACCACATTCTTTGAGATTTATCACCCGTTTAGTTGATTAAAACAGCTGTTCCCAATGAGTCAGGTTTATTAGGATGATTTAGAACAGCTTGGACTATTTAGAATGATATAGAACCTTGTGCTGCGTGCAAAATCACATACAACTTATGTAGGTACTATGTACATTTAAAATTGACCACCTGACCGTTAAAAAGTACGTCCTATATAGTATGAATGAGGGTAGTATGAATGGAATTGGGACGTACTACATCCGCCATATTGATGTTGTCACGCGTCGTCATAACAGCGCGGAAATATTAACTTTCAATAAGTCATCCGTTTATTTAGATTGTGTTAAACAAGTGTAATTTAATCACAATAAACAACGTTTTTTTCCTGTGTTACGTACACTTGAAACTCAACTTTCCGCCATTTTTCTAATATGAAGCCTCCTCTCCCGGAGCCTCATGGGATAGGAAAGTGTCCATGATATGTGTACTACAGAATTCCGGCGGAAGCAGTAGGTCCTCCGGGTACTTCTTGCCTACTGAATTTCGAATACTATGAATTCAGACATACTACTCGCCTCGCATACTGTTTTCCGCGTTGGATTTTTCCGCATTGGATTTTCCCATAGACTGACAGTTTTGTAAAGGGTATGAATAATTTTGGATATGCCACTTTCTGTTAAAATGTAAATAAAAGATAATTTTTTCGACAGCGAAGCCTCTTGTACATCGTTTTATCTTGTGGGAGATGCCTGTGTTATTTCTTATCAAGAAACCCCTTGCTAGTTGAATAAAAGTAACTTTAAGTCCAAATCTGCCAGGGGTATGAATAATTTCGGGCTTGTCTGTATATGTATACATATTAAAATGAACAGAAATATATTCTAATGTTACCTTTAAGTTTTTTAATATAAAAAATATATATGTTAAGTGCCGTTTCATCATTATATCAGTGGTTTGAAAGCCTTAGTACTCGATCAAGAAAAATTAAAATGTTGTGTGCCCCTAAAGATTCAAGATACTGGCAAAGACATCTGGGTGTAACAGTGTGTGTGGGTCTCTGCGTGAGCGTGTGTGAGAAACCATACGCGCAGGTCACAGATCTCCCACGATTCTCTGTGCAACAGGTCAGACTGGTGCAGATGCCAGAAGCGTTTACGTGACGCGGAATTTATTAGCTTCAAGAGACGTGAACACATGCCAGCAGTCACACTACAGGTTCAGCAGGAGACAGAGGAGGTTTTGAAATCACAGAGACCGACAGATGCTAATCTTACCCCGAGTTCAGTGGAGAGCATCAGGGCTTTGCCTTTGGCAGTGAGATCTTTATAGAGCGCTTCAATTTCTGACTGATACTGCTGCGTCCGTTCATCTGTGGTCTGAGTCTCTACTGAAAACAGCATGTTCCCCACTCTAACACACAAACAACAAAATCATCAGCATAAGACACAGAACAAGGCTTGAAAATATAATCAAGGAATCAAAAACTTGCTGAACAGCCTTTATACATTGTTTGTGCTACACAATGTGTAAAAACTGAAACAGTACAGCTGACTGCTTAATTACTTCAGTTAATAGTAGTGCTGTCAAATAATTGTGATTAAAATGATTGTTTTCATAATATAAGTGTGTGTACTGTAAATATTTATTGTTTATATAGAAAATACAAACATGTCTGAATATATGAAAATATGTTTAGTTTATATATTAAATATATGTATATGCGGACCTTTCCTCCTCATTTAAGTCAGCAGTATGGCAACATTTCATCTACCCGGTGGAGATAAAGGATGTGTAGTCGACAAGAC
>JAUCMU010000043.1:3028342-3044355 GCA_032275025.1 Enteromius treurensis
GATGTATAAATCTATTTCATATATAAACATCATATATTTTTTAATATATACACATGCATATGTGTGTATCCTATTTTGTAAGCGATTAATCACAACTAATCGTTTGACAGCATTTAAAAAAACCAAGAGAAAAAAAACAACAACTTGAAACTGAATATATCACAGACATTAAACCCTGGTAAAATTTAGGGTGAGAAGGCTGGTCCTAGACCAACCAAAAAGATCAGCACACAAATGATTCAGCTAATGATTAATAAACATAATAAAATGCTACCGTTTGTCATGTTTAACTCTCATGCTACCTTCATGATGGGCAGCAGATCCTCCACTTTATTCACATTTTCCAGAGCCTGCTTTACTTCCTGAAGCCCCCGAGGGTTATATGCCCTGATGGAGAAAAAATATGTGCATGAAAATTATTCAAATGAATTAGCATAATAAATACACAATGAATATAAGATAAACAGGATTTTAATGACTGGATGCTTGAATGAGGCAAATAAATAATGAATGAATTAATGAATAAACTAGGTTTAGAACTGAATGTACATATATATATGGCTGTTGACTTTTCTTCCTACACTTATAATCCTCGCTCTCATACAGGTTTTAACATACATACGCATGCAAACATACATACTCACAGGAAGAGACTTACCCATGATATACTAGTATTCTTTCCTTCACAAAGCTGAGAATACTACTAAAATACTCCAGATATCTGATATTAATAATCTGGCCTCTGTAAAACAACAGAAAACAAAACAAAACAATGAAAACACTATAAAACACCCATGCCAATATGCATTCACACAGCACATATTTTTCCCGGCACTTATGATGACAGGTTAGAACTGGGGTGTACCAGCGCTGAGCGATGGTAGTGTTTTGATGTGAGTGTAGCAGCTTATAATGGCACACGCTGAACGCTATAAACATACTAGTGCTTGTATCCGTCAAAGGGTTGATGTTTACAAAAAAAAACCTAAATGAGACATTTCGAAATTTTGTTCGCAGTCAAGAGCGTCGAACACGTGCAGTTTCATAGCAGCTTTACTGACAACGCTTGCATCAGAGTTTCAATCATAAAGTATTCTAACAGGAAGTAAAACTATTTAAACTCTGTTCGCACTCGAGGTGTGAAATTGACTGGATATTCTCTGTACAGAATCGGCATTATTGATACCATTGACACCATTAATGATAAATATACAATATTAGCCATATCTAATACTGCACAATTCGGGGGAGTAATCAGATTTATTTATTTAACAAAAAGCAAAATAAAGGTTTTCTTTGCTTGTTTGTAAGGCTACATGAATTGGCAGACTGTTTGTGATTATACATCAATAATAACGCTTTAAAATAATATAAATATGAATACTACTATTAATAATAATTTTTAAAATAATAATATTTTACTACAACTAAATAATATAAAAATCACAAATATTTACAAATAAAAACAAAATAAGAAATATTACTACTGCAATGTTTTAAAGTAAAATAAATGGTAACAATAAAGTTTATTAGTTAACATGAACTAAGAATGAACAATCCTTCTACAGCATTTTTACATTTTAGTTTTTATTCATTTCAGCATTTACTAATGTATTATTAAAATCACAAGTTGTAACATTAGTTAAGGCACTGTAAGATAACATGCATAAACAATGAATTGTTTTTTTATTATTATTAACTAATATTAACAAAGATTAATAAATCCTGTAACGAATGTATTGTTCATTGTTTGTTCATATTAGTTAATTTATTAACTATTAATGTTGACAAGTGACACCTTTTTGTAAAATGTACCCAAATAAATAAAAATAATAAAAAACTATATAATTAAAAAGTATTTAGCATTTTAATATATTGACCTTACTAACTATTAATAAGCAGCAAACTAGGAGTTTATTGAGAATGCAAAAGTCATAGTAAATGGTTTGTTAATTGTGAGAACGAACACAGCATGGGACAGGATAGTTTGCTTTTCTGAGGAGAGAGACTTTTTATTTCATTACCAGTTGCAAAAATAACTGACAATAAACCTATCAACATCTCATCTAGGGATGTTCATTTTAAAGGGGTCATACAAACCCAGTTTCCCACAAGCTAATATGATTATTTAGGGTCTTAATGGAAAGTTTGTAATATAGTTTGTTTTAAAATTTCTCAAAGATAGTTTAGAAAAAAAGCTAATTTAACCCTGTCAAAACAGCTCTTTAGAAATCACGCTGTTCTGTGTACTTCCCCTTTAAATCTTCACGAGCTCCGCTGACTCCGCCCCTCATTCCAAGACATTATACTCACTGCTTCAGTAGGTGAGGCTGGATCATGAATGATTCTCGCAAACATAAACGCATTTCGGGTTTCCCTTCAGAAACAAACGTAACGTTAATCTTCTGCCTTCAGTCACTCAGATGTCGGGGGTAAATGACTACTGCTATGTTCATTAATACATTCAACAACAAAACACCTCATTTTCTTAGGAGTCTTGCTTGTCTCTGCGTCTCGGTCTGATGACGGCTCACTCAGGGTGGGTCTAAGGTAAGACACCAGTTCAGTGTGTGTGACACGCTGCTGTCCATCAACTATTGTGGGAGTGGCCTCTGTCTGTGTGATGCCACACTGACATGCATTTAAGAATGGCTTGATTTCAGAAGTGGCAACATATTTTTATTAAATTAAAAGAAAACTACCTGTGGATCTTTATCATTGTAGGGTGGTTGTATACACACACTCTCAACACATATTTCAGTCCAAACAGCTTGAATAAGTGCATGTACCACTGTATGACCCCTTTAACCGTATAACCGTTAACTGATTATAATGACTTCTATAGTATTTTATCATGCCGCACACATCCTGTGTAGACACTGTGTAACATTGGTTCTGCTTTGTTTCATAAAACTAATCGTTTTGTGGGCGGAGCTATCAAAATAGGGGCGAGACCCTTTTGGGGTAGGGGCGTGTTTGTTCATACCATATCAACATTGCCCAGAAATCGCTTAACCTGCCTTTAATGTCTTTAACTTTCAATCTTTTTAAAAATGTTTTAAAGCATGGTGACTTTTTTAAGCACAAGATGACTTTTAAAGCATGTCTTTTTCCCTCTGACTTAACACCGATATAATTTCTTTTTTATAGCTGAAATAAAATAATAATTAAAGCGTCATGCTTCTAGTTATCACCCTTGGTGCGAACAGCCCTTTAAAGTCACACAAGGTTCTTAAGCGATTAAGGCTGGCCGCTTTACAGAGCAAATGACAGTTTGAAGGCAGATACAGCACCTGATGAGGTTGATGTGGTTGTTAAATCCTCTGCTAAGACTCCTGGCAGGCATCTGATCCAACCACAGCACAGGCTGGTCTGGATCTGCAATCCTGCTCACGCCCGTGAACACACACACACACACACACACACACAAGCAAACATCAATCATCAACCCCTGGTAACACCCTCCACAGAGCCGTGAGAAGAGCTCAGGCTCACTGGCTGGAATCTGACCTTCTCCATTTCACTGCGATGTCAAACATGTCTCTCCACTGCAGTTGTCTGGTCTTTCCGTTGACTCGAACCTTAGAGTTACTCCAGGTGCGCTGCATGGCCTGCATCACCTCTATGGTGGCCAAGCCCATCGCTACACAATAAAAACACAAGACAACATTAAAAATGCTATTTAAGACTATAATAAGATTTGAATGCGCCTCTTCTACAAGCACGCTTTTTATTTTTTAAATACAATTCATTTTGATATTTTTTGCAAACAATTTTACAGTTTTGATATCATGACGAAGAAAAAAGTTCTCATATAAAAGTGATACAATATATTACAAAATGAAAACCATATTAAGTAGTATTATATCACCAAGGCTGATATATCAGCTGGTATTTGGCATTTTTCAAATATCCGCATCAGACGAAAATAAATGCCGTTTGGCCGATATGTTTCGAGGCAGGACTTTTATTTTGACAGCACTGAGAATGGAATTATTCTCTCTTCTGTCTAATACGTTAAGAAGTCTATCATTAGTCTAATTCATTTAAATTCACAAAACATACAAACATAAGATCTTGAGAAGTGTGCGTCCTGTGAATTAATCGCTCCAGCTTTACTGGAGACATGCGATCAAAAAAAAATATTAAACTAGTGATTTGAAATTGTGCTGTGCTTCATGTGTTTGCTCACTGTCATATTCATGTTTTTTTCTGTGTGCTGTATGTAATAATACATTACTTTGGCTTTATTTGGAAAATATAATTCCCAAAGCACACAAACTGTCCAGTATTGAGTAACAGTATTTACTTCCTTTTTAATTACCATTTTATTTAATATGTATAATCAAGTTAGCCATCCTGCCTTCCAAGATATCAGCATCATCTTTCAAAAAAATCCAACCACTAATTCTTTATGTATTCAATGTTCAAAAAAATGTATATCATTAAATATTAGTAAATATTCTTTTTCTTTATTTAGTATTTTAATCATTATTATTTATAGATTTTAAAGCGCTGAGGAAAAAAATAAAATTGTGTATTAAACAGTTTTTTGCACCATGTTATTGATTGTTTATTTAAACGTAGGCACTTTACAATAAGGTTCATTAGTTAACATGAACTATGAATGAACAATACTTCTACAGCATTTATTAACTTTAGTTGATGTTCATTTCAGCATTTACTAATGCATCATTAAAAAAAACTAACTATGTTTGTTAACATTAGTCAATGTACTGTGAACTAACATGAATAAACAATGTTAACAAATGACACCTATTGAAAAAGTGTTACCATTTAATCATATAAACTTTTTATAAAAATGAAGACTGTATTGTTTAGTGCGTTGAAAGAGCTCTGACCTCTGTGTATTCTGAGGTTTGGTAAGAAGCCTGACGTGTCATACTGCATCAGTGCACCGATGTGATCTGCCGTACAGATAAGCTTCTGAACTTCTGCAGAGTAACTGTCAAAGTTCTGAGGTAGAACATCTCTACAATCACAAAACACACAGAGAATAAGAAAGTTACACCATCCGAATTATCTCATCATTTCTACATATAAATTGAATGTGATGCCCCAAAACACAAAAGACTCAGTTTGCATCTAAACTCACTTAATATGAGGCTGAAGTCCAGGCTGTTCTTCGTAGTCCTCGATGAGGAAGGGGAGATTTTTGGCCCAGTGGTTTTTAAAGTTTCCAGGCAAATTCTGATCAACGTTATACTCTGCAACCGGTACATCCAGATGAGAATGTAAATAACGGGAATATTCTGTCACATGAGAGAGAGAAACACATAAAGCATATTTCAACTACTCAACACATACTATTCAATGAACTCACTACCTTTTATTTAAATTAAAAATGAAAATATCATTTTATTTTTCATGCAATATAATTACTATATGTATATAATCACAATATTGCACATTTACACACACACTACTGTTCAAATATTTGGGAATTTTTTTTTTCAAGTAAATGCTATGCTTTTGAGTATCAATGATCATCAAAAAAAAGGAAATGTCATGTTTTCCATATTAGAAAGAATTTCTGAAGGATCATGGTACTGAAAATGTATTTGATTATAATAATTAGTGCTGTCAAGTGATTAATAGCATCCAAAATTATAGTTTTTGTTTACATTATACATGTATGCGTCCTGTGTATATTTTTTTACGTATAATAGAATATACACACATACAGTTATATATTCATATTCTTATATATTATATTATATGTAAATAGATTTAATATATATATTTAAAAAAAATCTTAAATATATACATGCATTTGTGTGTATATACACACACAGTATATATTATAAAAAAAATTAAATATAAAAATAAAAACGATTTTAATTAATTTAAAATAGTTCATTTATTTAATTTAAAAATGTTTTAATGAATCATTTGAGAGCACCAGTAATAATGTTTATTATACAACATTACTTTTGTGCAGATTTTTTGATCTACTTTTACTTTAATTCTGAACCTGGTTGATGCATTACACCATTTAATAATTATCTGAATTTTTTTTTTTATATTTTCAACTCTATTACAGGGCTTAACAACAGGGATGAAGCGGAACCAATATGACTTTGTTAACATTTATGGACTGATATTTTTTCTACCGTAAGATGTATGAAACTGCTCCTGCTAATTTTGCTGGTTTATGTCACAAGATTAAAACCATCTATCTGGCTTACACAGATACTGAAGCTGATTGTGTAATGTTCGTTAATGACCTAAATGAAAATTTCTCACCTCTGAGATATTTGACTTTGAGATACTCGGAGCTGGCTTTCTGTCCCAAGAGAGGGTCATTGAGCATGACTTTAGTCTGAGCTTTAATGCCCTCGTAGAACTGGCCCATGGCCACGTGACTGAGCCCCTTCATGTACTGACACACTTCATTATAGGGCTCCAGCTGCAGACATCTCTGAAAGACAACGTGATAAAACACTATTGAAACAAACAGCCACAGGACTCTGAGCTCACGACAGCAGACAAGACCAAATCAGATGTGAAACACAAGCAAGAACTGACCAGGATAACTCAAAAATGTGTTCATTTCGAGACACATAGGGGCATAGGCAGTGTCCTCATAAACCACCTTAAAATTTGAATACCTCTGTAAGCCACAAAAACCAGTACACAAACATGATTTAACTTGATTTACCTTAAAGTTGCCGATGGCCTCCTGCAGGCTGCCGTGATGGTACAGCATCATTCCTCTGAGCTGAAGAGATTGGATGTGGTTCTGATCCAGTAACAGAGCTTTCTGGAAGCTCTCCATTGCATTCTCAAAATCACCCAACTCCCTGAACTCACACACACACACACACACACAATTGTATGCAGAGAAACATCTAAAAAAAACTGACTGCCATCATGAGCCAGTAGCAGCTCACCTGTAAGCCTGACCCAAGCTTTTATATGCATCTATGAAGTCTGACTTTAATTTGAGAGCTTCTTTAAACACTTCTATAGCCTCCTGCAAGCAGAAAACAAATATAGCTTAATGTAAAACATGTAAAACTCTTTAAACATTCAACCTTTTGCTAGGTTACAGTCCAGTTCTACAGAAAATTCTTTAACAACAACGGCATTCTGGAGTGGTTTTCACTTATACAAAAGTAACACATCTGTGATTTTATTGACCTTCAGGAGGCCCCTGTGGAAGAAGGTCAGGCCTTTATAGAGCATAGCGATGGGCTGGTTCTTCTTCAGCTCTAGAGACTGCTGGAAATCCTCCATGGATGCCATATAATCCTGAAAGACAAGGTGAGAAGGAAGGTATATAAAATATATTTTCTATATATTTAAAGAAATAGTTCACCCAAAAATGTAAAATATTTCACCATTTACTCACTTACTTACTGTAGTATTTACAACGCATCAGTCAAGTTACCGCTCAACTAGATAACAATAAATATCTTGTGCTAAAACTGACAAATATGACGTTTCTGGACTCTGTACCCAGACAGACCCAACGCTATCTGTCCACTCTGGACGTTATACAAAAGTGATCTATAATAGATCTACACTTTTGCAATCCACTCAAGTCTAAATCAAAGTGCATCCTGACAGATAAGACGCCCGTGTGGTGTTTGTACCTCTGATATGAAGAGCAGGGTTCCTCTGTGTCTGTAAAGTCGAGCTGAAGGCTGCAGCTGTATGGCTTTAGTCAGATCCGACAGAGCTTCACTGATGCGGCCCAGAGGAGACAGAATCTGAAATCAAACACCTCATTATTACCACTAAGCAGGCGTAATTAGTCGTCTGAAGTACGTTTGAAGGAAGTCAATCCCTCGTTCCTCACCTCCGCCCTCTGCTCATACACTTCTGGTCTGCTGGGCTCCAGGGCAATCACTCTGCTCAACTCATACAGAGCCAAGTCTGCATTCTTTATGTCCTTCAGAGAGAGAGAGAGAGAGAGAGAGATTCCTTCATTTATGACTAATACTGCACTTACATTTTCCTCAAAAAGATTATAATCAAAGAAGGCTGTGTAAAGCTGAATTTTCAGCCTCATCTGAAATCCTTCTAATATCCTGATCTCCTACTTAATTAATCAGCTTTGTGCTTAATTATCAGTTCTATCAAAATATTTTGTGGAAACCGTAGTGCTTTTTTCTGGATTGATTTAAGAAATAGAAAGTTCAATGGACAGCATTTACTTAAAGAAATGTTTCCTGTCATGTTTGATCAATTTGAATGCTTTTTCTGTGCTGTCAAATGATTAATCGTATCCAAAATGAAACATAATATATGTATACTGTGCATATTTAACATGTATATATATATAAAAAATTGTATTTACATCATTGTTTCCCAACCCTGTTCCTGGAGGCACACCAACACTACACATTTTCCAACTTTTCCTAATCAAACACACCTGAAATCAACTCATCAGCTCATAAGTAGAGACTCCACGACCAGAAATATATTGGTCAGATAAGGAAGACATCCAAAATGTGCACTGTTGGTGTGCCTCCTTTTCCGTCAATATTTACATGCATATGTGTGTGTTTATATATACACATAATAAATATACACATGGTACACACATATGTGACCCTGGACCACAAAACCAGTCTTAAATCGCTGGGGTATATTTGAAGCAATAGCCAAAAATACATTGTAAGGGTCAAAATTATTGATTTTTCTTTTTTTGCCAAAAAGTTCATGTTCCATGAAGGTATTTAATGAATTTCTTACCGAAAATATATTAAAACTTCATTTTTGATTAGTAATATGCATTTTCTATGCCTTGTGTGTGTGTATATTAGGGATGCAACGGTACAGTGAGCCCACGGTTTGATTGTATCACGGTTTTCTGGCCACGGTAACGGTTCGGATTCGATACATCAATATTACGGTACAGTACTGTATGTGAGCTCTAACATTGCGGGAGGTCATTTGCCCTTTCTATTTCAAGTTACCAAGGTACAGAGACAATATTAAATGCAAAAAAGGTACAGATTAAGTCAAAACGCCACATTTATTTTTAAAAAAGAACCCTTTTTTTGTCCTCTTTCAGAAACGGACAATTAAAAAAGTGCAAATATAAACATGAACATTATTCAAATAAATATTGAGAGCAACAAGAAAATACTTGAGTTTTCTAAATACACCATCGGAACAAACAACAATAACAAAATGTATCACTTAGTGTTGGCGCTTACTCGCGTCGTAAAGTTCTGGAATAATTTTGCTGCTGAAATGTTAACCCAAGCAGCCTGAGCCAGAAACAGAATTGATTCGTTCGTCTCTCGAGTCTTCGTGTTTTTCGAGTCGTTCGTTCATGTATACATAATAAACATACACAGTATACACGCATTATGTAAACAAAAACCTTTATTCTAGCTGTGATTAATCGTGATTAATTGTTTGACAAGACTAGTTTTTACTATATTTTGAAAATATTTGTAAAAAGTCTTTATTATTCGAAATGTTTGAATGGCATTGTAAAACAAAAGACTGACCTGCAGACTCTTTTTGCCGTAGGCTATTCCCCGTCCATAGATGGCACTGACCAGCTCAGGATCTCCCTGGAGACAGAGGACAACTCTTTTGTGAAAAGGGGCTTATAACAAGTTCAAAATGACCAAACAATGAACTTCTTGTTCAATACTACTACTCAGCCTACTACTACTAACAAGGTAGCGTGTTTCTGTTACTATTTATTCAACTGTATACAACTGATATACTACTAATTGAACCTAAAACGACTCTTCTGAGCTGACATGCTCCACATGAACAGCCTGTGGTGCGTTCACACCATGTCAGGAATCCTTTACAATATTACTTACTATAGCAACTCTATCAACGCTCACAAAAATCTGTCTAATTTGACTAATTAACAGAAAAAAAATACAATACAAGAATAACATACAATCATATAAAAACAATATATTAAAACCACATAAAGACGGGGGTTTATCACATCAGGTGAATAAATAATGTAGTAAATTATGTCAAAAACGTCATTTTTAGATCAACTCTTTAATCTATTTAGTGGATAGTCATTGCCATTGTGTGGATGCAACAATATTGGGCGTGCACAAATTAGCCTGAAATTACAATGAATAAAACCAGCCACACAACACAACCTGAACAAATACAAGCAGACTTGAAAGCAAACAAAGGTAAAGCGTTCGATTGCCCGACTCGTGTGAAGTTGAATGCACTTTGTGCATAACTCGCATGCATATTATGTTCAGGAGACACGGCGACGCTGAATTCATAATGTTTGCTTTGCATTGTAATAATGTCTAGGAGGCAGAGGAACATGCCCTGCTCTTGTGCTCAAATTCGACTGGTGAAATGGCGTGCCTTCCCCATAGATCCCCCTATTTCAATTTCAATTTACACTTTGAATCCAATTGTGGACTTCTTTGATCTTTGCATGCAACTTGCAGTCGACTCCTGCAGCGAGAGCTAGCTATTGGGCCAATAACAAGGTGTTCTCTGTACGTCCCGTACACCTGTACAGATATCAGCATACCTGGAGGCCCGGGGGAGGCAGGTGGCATCTGCCGGGCAAACCACCGTCATTGCATTGCGCAGATTCCTCTCAGATTCCTCGATCTGATGTGATACAACCTTGAGTAAACGTGGCTAAGGAAAACTCTCAGCACGAGGTAGCAACCATTTGCATAATCTTCCCGGGCGGCGTTAAAGCGCAGCGTGATTTGAGATGGGGTCTTCGTAAAATTATTCTCGAAATTGAGTCATAGGTAAATAAATAAGAGTGAACTCCCTCCCCCACTGAACGCATTAGACGTGAACTCTCTTATCTCCGCTCGCCGACCGTTAAAGCGGGGGTTTGCGGGGCTGCGTATGCTCTTTGTTACCCAATTAGTTTACTGACGACCCCCGTGGTCTAATTTTCCTGTTTTGACAGGCTCGTACACCCTCGCCTAATGTGCTAGACCACCGGGACAGACGGCCAGACGCTGTCCAGACTTCTGCAGCCTCTATCAAGCGTCTCTATCTCACAAAAGGCTTCTGTGATAGCGCACCAGATGACCGCTGCAAAAAATCTGCGATTTTCACACTGAATACTTTCATTTTGTGCTGCCCCTCCATCTGGACTGGTTTGATGAGCGCTTGTGTGACAAAAGACGAGAAGAGACGAAGACCTCGGCTGTGGCCTATTGCCTGCGAGAAAGCAAGCGCAAGTGAGGGCAAGTAGACTTTGGGCATTAAGTTTAACGTACTGTACGAGAACTCCAAAACAGAAGCGGTACTGGTGAACTGCTGATAAAACACAACTCGTTTGCTAAAAGCGAGCCTAACTTGGCTCCGAGCTCAAAACTAGACAATATATCACACGTTTATTCACTTGAAAGGCAATTGCAGAATCGATTGCCAAGACTGGCTCGTAGCGCACTTCAAAATATGCACATGTACGTGAAAGGACGGCCAACATCTCCTGGATTTCGCCACCAATTAACCATCTCCGCTTCACACGGTGGAACGTTGAATTCCAACAGGGGAATCGAGATTGCAAGTGAAAACTATTGTGGATTATCTCGGCTACTTTTCAAGGAAGTTGTTTCAGTGTCCCACAAGTGGAGTCTTGACAGTGACAGATGGCAAAGCAGCTGGCATCGCTCAAACTCTTCTCCCTTGTGCTAGATTTTCCCCCTCAGTGTTCGCCGTGGATTCTGCCATGGCGTATTCCAACACCTTTGGCAAGACGTGGCGCAAACCGAGGGAGACAACACTGTGGACAAACTTATGTTGTTTCTTGCTAATTCAGATTTGATTGAGGTTATGCAAAATATCAAACTTTGGGGCGCTTTAGGCGGGCGTTAGTTTTTACTTCTTTACAGACAAAAAAAAAACTACTTCCCCAAGCAAACCAATGGCGTCAATTCATATGTTAGCTTTAGAAATTGCATTACTAGAAACGATTACACTTAATGCTTGCTGTTAGCGAGGATCAAATTAGCATCCTTTCAGTTACCAGCCTTCAGACATAACCACTACTCTACTTTGCCAAAAAGCCTATAATGGTGTCAGCGACAGGCTTCTCAACTAGCTTTACCGGCTTTCATGCTGCCTTTACCATAGATACCATAGTAAAAAAAGTAATATATTATTTCATACTAAGTATAGTTCAAATCTATTAACATATTTACTGACTGACAACTCGAGACCTACTCATAGAAACATTTTAATTAAACTTTTAATGAGGATTGTGAAGTATACTGAGCATGAAATAAATGTAATTCAAATACATTTAACCATATATATTTTTCACAAGAGTAAACAGATGATCAAACGGAGAAATTTAAAGTTTAAAAATTTATTTATATATATATTATTTTTATATATTTTTAGAAAATGGTATATACATATACACACACATATATATATATATATATATATATATAGATTGATAGCATTTTTTTTTTATATTACATACATTTTTTAAATAATAAAGTTAATACCAAAAACTTTTATCAAGAATTACAGCTTGTACATCTAATATATATATTTTCTTCTTACCTTGACCTTCACTAGCACTTAATACTCAAATGTAATTTTTTTATAATTAGAATTTTAATTCAGAAATGGAAAACAATGTCTGAATAAAATTATAAAAGAGGCGTATTCAAGTTATTATCAATTCTAAAAAAAAAAAAAGCATGACTTCAATGTCCCTGTTCTTTTCAAAAAACTAATCGAGTACATTCATTAAGACTTTTAACACAGTGTTAGCTTTAGTGCAATCGCAGCGCAGCTCCTGCTCTTTCTGTACGTCCAGATGGAGGAAATTACCTCACACGTTCTCCCTGTCGGATTCCTGTTGGGTAATGTGTCCCCTAATGCATTGAGCGCGTGTGTCTCTAGAGTCTCAGCTAGTCTCAGTACTGATTCAAGGTCACTTTTACTCTTGAGGACCACCGAACATCTCACCGGCTCCTGTCAGTAGCCCCTGTGACTCATTAAGGAAAATGAGCAACCATTCGTGCAAAGTTATCTACCTTTTCCTTTTTTCCTTTAGAGCGAAACCGTCACAGAAGGCTGTGCGCATAGTGCTTTCATGCAAAAGTATAGCAACAAGATAAAACACACAACTGCTTGATGAATTAAGCATCAAATGTAATAATCATAATAATCACAAATAAACAGTTCAATGCTGTTCTGTTGCAGCCTGCAGCGCTTACGCTCAAATGAAATAAAGTATCCAGTTCGTTGCACACTGACTAAAAGGAAAGAGCCCTTGTCAAACGACGTCTATGTGGATGTATCATTCACAAACTTGACACCATGAATTGTGACGCTGCGTTTAACGGTGTCTTCGCCCTGATTGTGCTAAACTATGTAGCCATCACTTCAGTCACAAAGCGGCGGCCGCTTATCGCTTTCCCCCCATATCTGTTTGCCTGTTTGGGACATGCAGTGATGAAGAGGAGAAGGGGGAAATGTCAGGTTCACTTGTAGATCAAGTCGAGCATGTATTATCTCAGCTCTAGTCATCTGTGGCCCCGGCAGCCGCTGGCGCTGTGAGGAGAGAACACACACCCCCCGTTTCCTGTCAGAGAGCTGGAGATGGGCTGAGAGGATCCCTCCGAGAGAGAGAGAGAGAGAAAGAGAGTAAGAATAAATCCTAAACACCCCTCTGCCGTGAGGTCGTGACCTCAGGTCTCCTGTCTCCCCTCAGGCAGCACTAGTCCCACTGTGTGTTGCAATAGTTTCATTAGCAGGGTGAGATCAGATGAAAAATTTTTTGCATTGAGTGGATTCAAACATTGTTCTCTTAACTGTCTAGAACAGGGATACAATGAGGGTTATGCATTTCAGGGATTTTGAAATACTAAATATATATAATAACTCATATACAGCACTAAAAATGTATTATTTGACTAATTTTACATTCCCCAGACAATTCCAGTTTTAGTCTTTGCATAACTGACGACTGTAGAATCTGGGGTTATTTTAAGCATATTTTCTGTGTTGTTTTATGTAGGAAAATTTGTGAAATTATGCATAAACAACACATTGTGTTAAAGAAATAATGCATATACAGTTTAGATATACACTGTTTCAACAGGCAAACTAAAATGTACTAAATTCTATGGCTTTAGGCCAAAAATATGATTTCATATGAAAGTATTATTAAAGACTTATTCACTTGTTATTGCAAAATATCTAATGCTCAGTATTTTTTTTCTACTAACAACATGAATAAATAAAAAAACTTGCACTGAACCACATGATATCTGTGTGATATAATAAATAATAATTCAAAAAAGATATGCATATATAAAAATATTTTGTTCAGGTTAAACAATAAGCTGCTAATAAGTCATAAAGTTGGACTACATTAAATTACACCAAGCATTATAAATATAGACAAAATAACTATTTCTAAGGTTTTATGAAATCTGGAAGTGCTATCAACTTAGCCAAAATATCTGATAAATGTACATTTACGTAGTGTACATCTGAATGAATGAATATTTGTGATTAAGTATTATCAAGTACGTCTGCTTAATTTCATCACACTTAGAAGATACTTGAACATTTAATAAAACTTAATAAATCCCCAAAAATCAATATCCCTACATTGATAATATTTTATTTATATCATAAAAAGCATGTTCATCCTTCACAGCAAATAACAAAACTCATGTCCAGTCATATCTAGATTATTTCCATATCTGGAATTGAATAATTATTGAAGTTAAGATTCTTCAAAGAAATATCCCGATTACGTTTATTCTAGCTACAAAAGCAATTGCTCTGTGAAAGCCTATATGGCTTTATATTTATATATATAAGCATGCTTTCAAACAAAACAAATCATTTTTGTTTATTCCCTATTTCACTTGTACTTCAAAAACATTAATCTATTAATTTATTGGGTTTTGACCCATAGTCATTTAAAAATGCACATAGCTATTAAAAATGAAAGAAAGAACACATCACCTTGGACTGCAGATTTGACTTGTTTCATTCATCTTCTGTCATTATGAATCATGGTGATTTGAATATGAGTCTGTACTTTATGTTGAAATCTAGTACCTTGAAACACAGCAGCAGAGCACGTAATTGGTAAAGCTGCTGAATCAAAGACATGAATGCTGGACCTCCTGTGTATAATAACCCCTGATGCTTAGTTAGCGAGCTTTATATTTATTAACAAAATCTATTCAAATAAATATGATTCACAAATGACTCCATAAAAGAGACAAAATTGGCTTAATTTACTTTTTAATACACAACTATGGTCTTATTGGACTTATTTCAAAAGAGAATAAAGTCTGACTTTGTAAACTTATTTCAAAACGTAATAATTCAACCATCTGTCATATAGAAACCAATTTTCAAAATCCAATCAATTCCAGATGAATAAAATACCCTACCCCATGTCACATTACAGAAGTATGATGGGTCGTGAACATCGTTTCATGTTGATGTTAGAGGGCATAATGTTTGAATTTCTTTTTAAAGCTGCCTTTAAGTCATTTCGCAATGGTTGTATTTGGGAAATGGGTGCACATGAACGTCACAACATCATCATAATTACCAGCAGGACACTCTGGATTTCTGAGTTGGGTTCATGTCATTCAAAGAAACATGGTGAATACTAATTGGTTTTGAGTGTACTATTTTGCATGCTAGAATATAACATTCATTCAGTCGGTTCATGAGGTGAAAGGCTTGCAAAACTACATTTCCCATTATTCTCTGTAATAGATTTCTGAAAGAATCACTCTCTTTAGTTTGTTGACTTCCCGGAAAATATAACTTCCCAGACAGCCCTAAAGGCAGCATTTGTCTTCACAGGCTAGAACACATAGGCTACATTTAGTAGTAAAACTGAACATGTTTAAAGGTGCCATAGAATGCATTGAGAGAATATTTTAAATTGTTCTTTGACATAGAAGTTATGTAGCTTAGGTAAGGGGAGAAAATGCCCAGAAATGGTTTTACAGGTCCATTTACAACCCTAGAATTTGACCCTAGAATGAAACAGTCTGTTTTTG
>JAUCMU010000043.1:3051185-3087643 GCA_032275025.1 Enteromius treurensis
TTGATAATGTTCAGTGCTTTGCTACAATCTGTATTGTTAAAAGCGCTATATAAATAAAAATGACTTGACTTGACTTTACTTAAACTTAATTTTAAAATGCATTTCCTTCATCACGGACGCTTTTTGTGCTTTCCATGTTTCAGTGATTCTGAACTGCAGTCGGCGTCTGTCTCTCCTGGCGGTGTGTGGTGGCTTGCTGTTAGAGACATGGGCTGCCCAGACTTTAAAAACGCTGCAAGTCTGTTCACAAGACTATCTGTCAATGCTGTAGTCTAGAAGAACACGAGAACTTCAGTCCAGGAGTCTGGGTGATAAATGAAAGCTCTATGAACTGAAGCAAAACATTCTTCAGCGATGACTCAAGGCCTCCTTGTCATCGGCGAAGAAAGTTGAAATTACAAAACTATTGTTTACCTTGTAAAATCTCATCTGTGAATGGAGAGACTTGGTTGTCATTACTTCGGAGATGTTGTTTGATCAAGATGTTCTGCACAAAGGAATTCATTGGCAAGTCCAAGTAAAGCTAAATGGGGTTAGAGAGAGCAAATTGTTTATCTTTGCTATGGTTACCACGTGGTTATTACATGCTTATATGTCTGGTTTTATTAAGTTAACTCCATTTAAGACCAGTAATCTGTCTTGTGGATTCTCTTCATATAGAAGAACTAGTTTGGGTTGGTATGGAAAAAGAACAAGCCTTTGCAATTTTCACCAAATCCTGTATGTTTATAAAGACTATGAAGGCACAGCTTCACATTCCTGAGGGCTTTGTCGAATTCCTCAATTAGCTCTGCAGAGAAAAGACGTTAACTCAAATATACTACAGATGCCTGTGGACTAGTGTTGACACGAAACCGTAATGATCTGAATGCCATCTGTTTTTATTGGGTGCTTTATGTATGGACTTTCTTACTGATGTCATTTATCCCTGTTACATAAACGTGAAGTGTGGGCCTTCATGTGAACTTGTACAACTTGTTCCGATGAAACTCAGGGAATAAGTCTCGCACTTATATGTGAAACTGAATGTTTTGTAATGGTTTAGCTGAGGGGGGATTGTGGTTAATAAAGGCTATGTTTGACTCCTTGTGGTATTGGTTCAGATGGGTGACTTAAATCCTCATTGGCATTTCAATACCACAAATCAGATGTTGATGTAAACTGAAGTTGGGTCTTATTTCATAACTTTTAAACCAATGTTTAGTAATGCAGAAGAAATAATGCAACAGAAGATTGAAGAGTGTACATTTCATAATGGATCCTTTCAGTATTAAAGGAAAACATTTTCATATTTATTTTCACACACACATTTTGTCAGTGTGAATATGTATGTATATTGGGTGTGTACTCATATATAAATATATTTAATATATAAATAATATTTTTCTTATATATACATATATGCATTTGTTTGTATTTATTAGCTGTTGATTTAATCACGATTATTTGCATCCAAAAAAACTTTTTTACCTTATATATGTGTGTGTACTGTGCATATTTATTATGTATATATAAATACACACATGCATTTACATAGTTAAGAAAAAAATAACATTTATGATATAAATATTTTCGAAATATATGCTGTATGTGTGTGTCTTTGTATTAATAATAAATATACACAGTTCAAACATACTGTTTGACAACACTACTATATTTTTATATATATATATATATATATATACAGTGTATACATATATATATATATATATATATAAAAATACATACATTTTACTATACCTCATGCGTAGCATTTAGAATAATAATTATACATTAAGTGCTTAAAATAATAAAATGAATTACAGGTAAATATTTTGAATTAGTGTTGGTTTTCCCAGTTTATGTTGTGGAAATATTGAATCCACACTGAACATATTCTGTCCTCTGAAGATTGTTATGACTAAACCCAGGTCAGCGTGAAACGTCCACAAGTCAGAACAGGTTTTTAAATATCTTTGGTGCTTGATCACACTCTGGTATTTGTTGTCGTTCCTGACATAGGGTTTGGTTCAGGTCTGAAGAATCTCTGTGTGTCGGTTTCATAGACCAGTATTGTTTAACAGGAAAATCGCATGCTAAAAAAATCCTAAAATGAAATTATCCAATAAGCCGAGAATGTAAGGCTGGGCTGCGCTCAAATTAAAGTCAATTACTTTAAGTCAATCTTTCAATACTGAATTGTTTTTCAGATGCCATCGTTGAAAATTCAGCATAAATTCACTGTCATGTGTGTCATGTTTTCATGTGTGCCAACTACAACTGACCTTCTTCCCAACTATATGAAAACTAAACCCTTGTGGAAATAAATCTGCATGTGTATCTTGGCAGACTTTGTTTATCCTTTTGATCTTTCATTCCAAAAATTCACAAAATCACTAAAGTAAAATAAAATTGAAAATCTCTAGTTCATGTTGGCCACAATTATTGGCACCCCTAGAAATTCTTTATAGTTAAATATATCTTAAGTATATTCCCATTTTAGCGTGACTAGGAGCATTATATATATATATATATATATATATATATTAGGGATGCAACAGTACATCAATATTACTGTGCAGTACTGTATGTGAGCTCTAACATAGCGGGAGGTCATTTGTCCTTTCTATTTCAAGTTACCAAGGTACAAAGACAATATTAAATATATAAAAAAAATTATAGATTAAGTCAAAACACCACATTTATTTTTAAAAAAGAACACTTTTTTTGCCCTATTTAAAAAGTGCTGTATAAAGTGAAATATAAACATGAACATTATTCAAATAAATATTGACAGCAACAAGAAAATACTTAAGTTTTCTAAATACACCATCAGAACAAACAAAAATAACAAAATGTATCACTAAGTGGTGGCGCTTACTCATGTCGTAAAGTTCTGGAATGTTAACCTATGCAGCCTGAGCCGGAAACAGAATTGATTCATTCGTCTCTCGAGTCGTTCATCACGTGACAGCTCCATAAGCTTAACCTATGCAGCCTGAGCCGTGCGCGACTGAACAAATCACTCCCACGAGATGACTCGTCGTTCCCGAGTCACATTAAAGATTCGTTCAAAATGGATAAAGAACCGAAAACCGTTGCATCCCTAATTATTATAGTGACCACTTCAATATAATCTCAAATAAACCCAGTGAAGTGCTGCATTGAACAGCTCTGTACTCTATTAATATTGGTTTAATAGGGGGGTGGGCTGAGGGCAAAGGTCAGCTCAAACATGTCAAGACTGACCCAAACCCTAATTCTTCAGTGACAACACAAAAATGACACACAAAAAACGTTTTACGGTTTTAGTCACGTATTGTGGGTTACACTTTATTTTGGTAGTCCACTTTAGACATTCCACTAACTATAAGTAACTTTGTAACTACATGTCAACTAGCCTCATGCTCATTAAATAGCAACCACATGTCTTAGTAGACTGTTAGGGGTAGGTTTAGGTTGACATATACTTGCAGTAAAAGTTTCTGATATATAGTATGCTATAGACACATCAAAATAGAAGATGTTAAGCAGACAGTCTACTAATACTCTAATGACTGCCGGTTGACATGTAGTTGCAAAGTTACTTACTGTTAGAAGAACGTATAAAGTGGACTGTCGAAAAATAAAGTGTTACTATAAAGTGTTTTGTATGGATTACTTTTGAAAGCTTTGGTAGAATGGACTTTCAGTTTCCTCTACTATTAACACTTGTAGTTGCGCTGCAAGGTCTCTGTTGCACGTCTTTCACTTGTTGGATTTCGACCAGGAAAATCCCTGGTCAACGTGACGCAGACACATTCAATAAAGATTACAGTAATCCAGCTCAATCTCCTGAACAGGTGCTTAGGCCCAAACTCTGAGGTGTGGATTTAGATTTAGAGATTTAGCGCACAGCAATAAAACACCCTCATATGGAAACAATAAAGACGAGCATCAAACCTCCCTTTTGTTGAAGGACACTGCATCATTGACGCAATATCCTTTAAAATGTTGTATGAGATATCGAGTTAAAGAACGCGCAGTTAAGCTTTGAGCAGCGCAATATAATATATTATCATCAGTGGCCTGCAGCTGTGTCCAAAACATCACACGGCTGTTATTCATCTCCTTAATATTCTGCATCTACTTGTGACTTTTGATCCATTGTCAGTTTGTACCTGGCAGATCAGGGCAAGGACTCAGTGTTCTGTCCATTTGTTATATGCCAATAAGTGCTGGACGCTATTCAAACAATGTGACTTGTGACACTGTAGCATATAAAACAGAACATCTCTGGCTCTGTTCAGATTGTTATGAGGTCATGCTATAGATACTACAGGGGTCGAACTAAATCATGTTCATTTGTGTAGTCGACAGTGAAACTTATTGTCTGTATTCTCTAGTTTGTGAAGTGTAGTCAGTTGTGTTGAGAAGAGGTTCGTACAAGCACTTACACAAAAGACTTTATCAACATAGAAGAAGAGTTGGTGAATGATAGGGACTGTCAACCACTAAGAAAGATTGTGTTTGACCCTACTTCCTTTGACTTGAACATGGTAGTTGTGTTGGGTCAGAAAGCTCTCGGATTTCATAAAAAGTATCTTAATTAAAAATTAAGCGACATGCAGATGAGTAATTAATAACAGGATTTAAATTTTTGGGTGAACGCACTAAATTCATTCTGTATTACATATAGTTTGGTAGTAAAACATGAAGTGTTGCATAATTTATTTGTGCAAAGGTGAGTATGTTTAATTAGAAGTACATTATTAAATTGAGCTACCTGTATTAAAAAGTGAAGCCTAGACTCAATCCTGGACTAAAATGTAAATCTGGGGTGCTTCAACTGAAAGAATCTTGCCTTGATTGATCTTAAAACATGTCAGGGATTTGTTTCGTCTTAAGTTGCACACCTGTAATGCATTTTTCTAAGGTATGTTTATAAAATGTCCTATTTGAACAAGGTCTAATCCTATCTTATAGGCTAAGCACTGTTTATGAAACCGAGCCTATAACTTAGTCCCACTGGGTAATGAACAGTACGCACATTCATCTTGAGCTTGCAGGAAATACGTCATGTACTGGTAGACAAATGGTCAAGTGTGAAGGCCACAAGCACCTTAATTAGTTGTTTCAGGTGTGTTTATAGGGTTGATGCGATACTTGGCCCCCCCGATCAAGATGAGCTTCAAACTACAACCAAGCTATAGGCAAATCACTTGACTTTAATATTATCGAACCACTGTGGACAGTTTGGTGAGAAGAAAGAGCAGATTTACTTCTGCAATATCTCTGTTGTTGATGTTCTGAATACTGCCTATCTCTCATGTTTTCACATTTAGTTCACATTAAGTGATTTTATATTCATACAATGAGAATTGGATGAAAATGTTAACTTTTTAGGGGGAAAAAAATGAGGTGTAAGCATTAAGGTTCACCCCTTTACATTAATGTCAATGGGGTGTTAGCAGATTGTACAAAAAGGTGTGAATTAAATGGGACGAATTTGGATAATTTAGCCGACACTCTACTATAATGTAAAGTAATGAAATGCCATGGTATTGTATTGACTGCGAATACTTTAGTACTATCGTGTGGGGCTCTGCAATAACTGTCAGTGTTCCATAACAAACACACAGTGTTTATCAGTACTTTATCTTTGCCCCAACTCAGACACTACTTCAAAGACCGAATATGTCACAGATAGCATTGGGATGAAGGCTGTTTGAACTTTACCAAATGGGGCCTCTATATGAATCTTTTACTTTTTGAATATTTCGAATATCTAACGAGGCAAACGTTACAAAATAAATGTCACTAGGATGTGCTTTCATAGCTAGTTTGGGCTACTTTTTAATATGCGCATAAATAGACCAAGGTGAGTATATCTAGGTTGTGAACCCTGTTTGGTTTTTAAACAGCTGAATGCCACTCCAAACATGCAGTACAAACATTACTGCAACTATTACCATTTAACAGTTCATTCTTTGAATTTTTTGTGGCCAAAAAGGTGTGGACTTTGAGGTCTGTGTTCTTCAAAGGACAGTCCCTGAACTGGGACACAGTCATTGTCAACACCTGACCTCTTTTAGTTTAGCCAGATCATTCAAGTTTGGCAGGATGGTCAAATAATGCATCAAAAACAAAGAGTGCTTTGATTATTAAAAGCGATATTCCACATAGTGTGCTGTGCATTTTGGCATATGTACAGTGCCCTCCACTAATATTGGCACCTTTGGTAAATCAGATCAAAGATGGCTGTGAAAATACATCTGCATTGTTTATCCTTTTGATCTTTCGTTCAAGAAATTACAAAATTCTAACCTATGAATTAAAACAACTGAAATGGGGAGAACATCTCATTGTGAAATAAATGTTGGCCATAATTAATGGCACCCCTAGAATTTTTTTAAAGTATATTCCCATTCATATTCACAATTTGGAGCGCTCCAGGGTGATTATGAACATGAAAATATCCAGCCCTGGCTTCCTGTTTCGCAGAAATAGATATAGGAGGGACAACAAAGCCTTAATCATACCTTAATCATCAACACGATGAGAAATCCAAAGACTATTTTTTTTATATGCGGCAAAAGATAATTGAGCTTCACAAATTAGTGAAGTGGCTTTTTTTTCTCTGTTGTTTTGTCTTTTTATTAATAAATAAAGGTATTTATTTGTGCTCTCAAAAAATAATGAATTGCGATTAATTTCATCCACATCAAAAGTTTTTGTGTGTATGTTTGTGTATTTATTATATATATATATATATATATATAAATTCACTCACACATACAGTATTTTTTTTTTAATTTCCATTTAGATATTTCTATTAATACATATAAATGTATTACTATTTATTTATATTTCTTAAATATATTCATGCATGTGTTTATTTATTTATAGATTATATACAGTACACATGCATATTATGTATAGAAATGTTTTTTTTATTTTGGATGCGCTTAATCGCTATTAATTATTTGACAACATTAGCATTTATTTCATAATTATGTTGATATTTATATTGAACAAAGAATTTGAACACTAAAATTCTAAAGTGATATAAAAACCAGACGGACCATCCATTATTACATTTATTTTACATCGCTAACACACACAATAAAACATACAAAAGGATCATTCCTGTATCAATGATCAGTTTAAACCTCACGTATGCAATGTTTCGCGTTTAAACGCATTCAAGAACACAGATTGACCAAAAACACACAAATGCCATCTAACCAGATCATTTAGCATCTTTGTATGCAGAAAATGATATCACGACCAACCACAGAGATCAAACAGGCAACTTTCACTGACTTTTATGCAAATTGCGAAAAACCGAGTGGGAATTTCCGAGCAGGATCACAGCAATAAATCACCGCAGGGTAGAAGATAATGAGATGGGTGGTGAGCAGACATTTTCTGGATGGAACTTTCTTCTGTTAATGAGAGAGACTGAAATGGATGCATGAAGATGCTGAATGTAGATATGAAATGGTATGATAACAGAGATGGCAAAAACACCTGGATTCAAAGCCAAGGTGCGTCAAGGCACGACGTGTGGAGTTCAGTGCTGATTTTGGTAAAAGCACCTTAAGCCTTGCCGGCTGCATAACATTTTTCAAATTTTTTGAAAAGGTAATATACTGGAAGAGTGTGTAACACTGGATTTGTCTAAATGCTGGGAATAAAAATAGCCACTTGTTTGTGTTTGCTGGTGTGAGCTCGAACACAATAGAGGTAGAAAACATTCTCTCTCGGCTGATATTAATATTCTTGTAGAGGCAACATGCTCTGACAATTATCAGTTATCAATTACAGAATTAGATGATCCATAATGATGCAAATTTTGAATTCGAGGCATTCGATTCACCAACACATCAAGAAAATGTTACATTGTAAAAAATGCTTACATTTATGGCATCCTATTATAGGCACACACACTGAATGTTTTTGCCGGATTTAATGGGCACTGTACTTGCCAAGAGTTTATTATCTCACATTATGAATACAGGTGACCTTAAGCGTGTCACTTGAGCAAAAAGAGACACGATGACACTCCCATGATATGCACTGAGAGGAAGTTCAAGCACAATGGAAGACTGAATCCAAGCAACAATTATAAGTAAATAAATAAAACATCTACTATACATGATCTAGAATAGGTTTACACAAGGTGAGAAGTAAATACTATGGAAATGTTATGGAGCTGGTTATCGATTTACTTACTTATATGTTCATAAGGATTTACACAATACATAATGCAATGAGCAAACTGGGACATTGCGTTTTGTTTTGGTGATGCTGTCACAAGCTCTTTGTGCTGGTTATACCCTGGAATACATTTCAGCAAAGAATAGGTAGCATTTCCAGCATATTCAGAATTCAAATTTTCAATCAAAACCCAACCGTCTCTTCTGCAAGCACCCGTGCGCTCGACAAGACTTTTCTGAATTCAGAAGGGTGAAGCATCAAACAAAAGTCTATGAATTCATCAACGCAAGTTTAACATGATTTCCTGTAAACATCATAATGAAATGATATGCTTCTCCCCTTATAAAAAAGATCTTATAAAATTTCCTATGTTGATTAAATCAGGAGAAAAAAAATACTATGCAGAGTATAATACAATAAATAATAATTTTCAATTATATGTCCTATAGAAAGAGTCTGCCGTAAAACTAAACAATGCCAGCAAACTAAATTATGGCACAGCTTGTTTTGATTAAAGAATGAAAGTCAAGTGTTTTAGATTGTGATATGGAACGAGTCGTGTATCCAGCTGTCTTTGGGTGTCCCGTTTTTAGGAGATGTGTCGTTTCCATCTGGCGTTTCGGCTGGTGTCATACCGGACTCGGTATAATATTCCTCATCTTCGTCGAAATAACCGTTCTCTATCTCGTAGGGTCCATCCGCACTGGACACAGCGGAGAGGTCCTGGCAGCTGCCCTTGTACTCCTGGATGGACTCGTGAAGGGACCAGAGCTGACAGAGCAGGGACATGTCCTGCTGCCGCAAACCCACCTGCACAAACAAACTCTAATGAGTGCTTATGGAAACATTAAAGGTAGAACAAAGCGATCTGTGGTGTTTCTCATATAATGCATATTCTGTGTTTGCGTTCCAAACCTTATGTTTTTTCAGGCCTAGCTTTGTTCTGATATTGTAATGATTTGATCGCTTCCCAGGAATGGTTCAAGTGTCACAACAAAAAGTAATGCACAAAAATACTCAAAAATAGACCTAAACCTGTTGTTTTTTAAACAGTTGGGAACCACAGAAGTGTTCATAATATTAAAAAAAAAATTATAAAAATAAAATAATAATATATAATAAAAACATTGGGTTTACGGTTTCAAAAACAAACATAAACATTGCAAAATGAATATTTTTCATCACACGTGAGACTGAAAAAAAACGACGAGTGGAACACTGTTAGATTTGTGGACTAAGCAAGGGTTAAAGCATTTAAATTAAACACGATTTTGGCCACCACAGCCTATAATGTAACATTTTTTTGCATCACAGACAGTTTTGTTCATCACTGGCGCGGTTGAAAAAAAATCTGGGAATCAAATGAGTGTTCAAAAAGCGCAATCCGAACATTCGAAACATTGTTGGGAATCACATTCTAATCGAATACTTTCCAGGGTCAGGTTCAAATCATTCGAAGCAAATGTTTTTGGCCATTACAGACAAGTTGCGTACATTCGAATCGATTCGCGGTCCAAAAACATTCTATTCGTGACTATGTTATCCGAGCATGTTGACTAGGCAGGAAGGTCACTAGCCTTTAAAACACAGGCACTGACAAGTTAAATGAACGCCTGCGGTCGGGAGAACAGCTGTTGCTTACTACTCTGTACCCTTACCATCTCTTTTCTGAGCAAAGCGAGGGCGGCATCCAGGTTTGCAGGTTTATTCGCCAGCAGATTGTCAGTGTTATTCCTTCCTCGGCTCAAGTCGTCCTGAATCATGGTCTTCTTCACGTACATCCTCTCCATCTCTCTCCACGAGCCGCCGCTGGAGTTGAGCAGACCGCTGAGGCTCTTGGGCAGCGGCGGCAGACCCTCAATACAGGCCAGCATACCGCCCGCTGCTCCATTCCCAACCTTACCATTCATACTAACATTCACAAATAGGACGCTCTGCTTACAAACGAGTGTAGAGTAAAGGCATGTGATAATTTTCTTAAAAACCTTTACACCCTGACGTCGAAAAGCCCTTGTAACAGCCAACGCTCCGAACAACACTATAATCTGTGCGGCTGGAACTCAGCTCTCACTTCCTGTCGCTTTAAAGAGACCCAAAGCAGACTGGGCGTGGCCGCAGATGACGGACAGCGAGGTCATTGAATATTCATGAGAATTAAGTTCTGAATTAATCTTTTCTTCTGATCAAAGCGCAGCCAGAGCTATTGTGTGGTAACCTACTTTTTTTTTTATCACAAGTGTGATATTATTTGCTCTTACTGCTGACCTGTTAAAAAACAACAACCGTCATTTTAGGAAAAACGAAATAATACTAAAGCAAAAAAATAATCAACGTAATAAATATAAATTAAATAAATAAATCACAAATGAATGAATTCATGCATGTGTTGCAACGTGTTCTGCATTTGATTTGATTTGTGACCCTGGACCACAAGACTAGTCATAAGGTAAAATTTTACAAAACTGAGATATATACATCACATGAAATCTCAATATATAAGTTTTCCATTGATACATGGTTTGTAAGGATAGGACAATATTTGGCCGAGATAGATTAAAAAAAATCAAAATACCGAGCAAATCACCTTTAAAGTTGTGCAAAATATCTTATCAATGCATTTTACTGTAATCAAAAATGACATTTTGATATGTTTACAGTAGGAATTTTGGAACATGATCTTTACTTAATTGCCGAATGATTTTTGGCATAAAAAAAATCAATAATTTTGACCCATGCAATGTATTTTTGGCTATTGCTACAAATAAACCCCAGCAACTTAAGACTGGTTTTGTGGGCCAGGGTCACATTTGATCTTTAAAATTAACTAAATATTATTATGATTTGCTACTGATCAGTTTGGGGGAAAAAACACACAAAAAAAACCATAATAATTTTAAGAAAAACAACACAACACAAACACGCACATACACTATATACATTTGGATCAAAATCTGATCAAAGTGCAGATTTTTGGTAACCTACATATTCATCACATGTATAATATTTGGATTTGCTACTAACCTGCTTAAAAAAACAAAACATTCATTTTAAACAAATAAAATAAAAAGTAAAACAACACATGCATAAATAAACCCCAATGATTTTTGCAATAACAAAAACTGTAAATAAATAAATAAATAATATATTGTTTGTTTGTTTTTTAAGTGTAGTAAATATTGTTTGTTTTTTGGTAAAAATAAAAATAAATGAATGAATAAAGATAAATAAATAAAAAAAAAAACGTATTAAATTTATAAACAAATTAAAATATATTCACTTTAAGAAGTGCTACAAAACATAGGGCTACATTTATAGATACAAATGTGCTGCATCTATGTTGTTATCGTAATTTAGCATTGGCGTTTTGATTACTGGGTTAAATCCAGATCACAGTCCTCTAATGGCAGCTCAGACCTTGGCTTGAGGAGCACATGGGCAGGAAATGGCCAGATGAATTGACTCAGGGTGAGGTCAGGGCCGGAATCCTGACACAGAACAAAGGTGTCAGCAGAGCGCAGATGGTGAGCACGAGCAGCCACAGACCCGCCTCTTGGACACACACACCCAGCTGCAGCTGGACACAAAGCAATGACATGAGGCCAGTACAAAGACATCATGTGCACACACACACACACACACAAAGATAAAGCTGCTAAACGTCACGGCCACCTTTACCAGTGAAACAACTACATACACATAACAAACCCAACAAATCCTGCTGAAACTGTTATCATCGTTGGATTCTCTTGAGAATAGTGCGGCAGGATAAAGATCTGACCATGAAGACAGTGTCATGACAATAGAGCCAAAGAATTTCACTTTTAACTGGCTCTTGTGTCATTTTGTCTGTACTTTACTGTGTCAACACAAGAAACACATTATAATGAATGGTATGACGTGACTACAATATTCTGCTCGGGCAAATTTGCCTTTTTTCATGCTGTATAACGGGTCAAATATGAAATAATTTTCAGTCTTCAACCATTTCCCAGGAAGTGACATAACTTTTGGTGGCAAAATAAGAGTTTAGACACCTATGTGCAATATTTGTGTGGCATTCATTGGTTTGTGTCACTCTGTTAAATAAAAAATCAGCATGATAATCACATTTGGGAAGATGAATTTATTTGCTACTCTCACAATGCCTGTAATTTAGCTTGACCACAGCATATATTATCAGGAGCTGTGCACACTGTACACGTTTTTATATTCCATTCAGTTTAAAAGGCAAAGGAGTTAAACTACTACTTTTTCAGTTTATTATAATTGCACGGTTTTATGTAAATATGCGCTACTACTACTGTTCTCATGTCTTTTCACAGTATCTCATGCATGACAGCATTTTATAAATATGGCAGTCGTGATACAATTAACTTAATTTTGTCTCGAGACAATTCTACGTTAATGTTTTTGGGCATCAAAGACATGTTTGATGTATTAACATTAAGCTCCTTCCGAACAGCCAAACATGCTTTGAACTCTTTTCGCGTTTTAAAAACATGGTGCTCAAGTTCTACTTTTTAAAATCATGTCTTGAGATAAATTAAAATGTTTGGCCATGATACATAGTTGCAAAAATTCAAATCAAACTATTTTAATCAACAGTAATTTTTAAAACTTGCAATAAGAACTTTCAAATCAGTTTGAATTTTTTTTTAAAATGCATTTTGTGTAGATGGTCCCGAAGTCTAATTTATTCTGTAAAAAAAATAAAATAAAATTAAAAATTAAATTACAAACAAGCATATTTACTCTCATATTTAAACTAATTACCAGAAATGTAAAACTCAATGACCACAAACACTTAAAAGACAAAGCGACACTGACATACATAATTGAACATTTATTTCAAACAAAGTTAATGACAACAGTTTACAAATATTTATAAAATTCTTAATTTAACGTTAAAACAGTATAAAAATAAAACCACTTCAAAACAAAAAGTCTGCTGCTAAATTGGCCAACTATAAATTGTGCAAATGTTTCACTCCCAACAGGGAGCGTTGCATTAACAGCACGTTTTTCCTTAAGAACCTGTAGTGCATGTTAACACCACATGCATACATAAGAAATGACATCACTGACGCCTGCAGCATGTCAAACACTAAAACAAATTTACGTAAATCAACGTTACGTGCATAGGCCTATAAGTGAACCAAAATAACATTGGCGTGATTTAAGTGTAACCTGAGCAGCGTGCGCTCGTCATCAACCATTGTTTCTTTCAAAGGTGTAACAATACTCGTGTTTTAACAATACACCTTCACAATTAATACATCACAGGGTTTTACCCTGCACGCCCAATACTCACTTCTGGGTGGGGTTAATTCCTCTAGGACACAAAGTAGATGTGAAATTATTATGCAAAAGGTGGCACAAGCTCCGCCCCCCCACTGACGGGCCAACCTGCCAGAGCTGTTATTGATGACACAGAATGAAAGCGACCTTGCAAAGCCTGATCTGGCAGAAAGCTAAGCGCATCTAAATCCCACAGCGAACAGCGAAATTCAGTACTGCTGATTCGCCATAAACAGCAGATATCAACCCACACAAGGACAGCGAGTGACACCTCCTTAAACCACTTACTCCATTTCAGCTAAACTGTCAATCACAGCATTCTTCCTGTGACGCAAAAATGAGGTAGAACAATTACATTGGAATTAATATCTCAATAACATGACGATCTTTAATCTTTCTATTTAAAACTAGACCTGAGCAATGGAATATCACAGTAAATACCTCTCCTAACTTTATTAAAACCCTACATCCCGTACTTTCTCTCCGAAATTAAGATAGACAGGAATCCAGATGGTCATTAATTGTGGACTCTGGGACTTTAATGCAGCACACGGGGCAGTGGACGGTGATCAGGACCGGAGGAGGATTGTTAGCTTGCAGAACGGCGTCTTCCACCTCCTCTCTCTGCTGCGCTGTGGACGTGGAGGACTTGGCATTTGTCTGCTGGAAGTAATCAAAGGTATGTTCAGATTTATGGTCGTCCCACGATCTCTTCTTGGATCCCGAAGGTGTTGTCCCTGATGTCCAGGGGCTGCCGGTGCTCCTAGGGCTTGGAAAGGTGGATTCAGGCTTTTTGGAGGCTCCAAAGTGCTTGGAACCGGACCCTGAAGTAACTAAAGTATGTGAACTTTGGGGACCGCTAGTGTTTCGGAGTCCTGAGCTTGAAGCATCTGATCCAAGTTTTTGGTTACTTCCGAAGAGCTTAGAAAAGTAACCCGGTGTTCCAGTTGCAGACTTTTGGGGACTTCCTAAAGTTTTCGACGGCGAATCTTGGAATTTCGAAGTTTGAGCACTGCTGCCGAAATATTTGGAGAGGTGTGACTCTGGTTTCGGCACCGTGGCGCCGTATGAATGATGGTTATTGATCAGGCTAGTTTGCTCGTCTAAGGCACTAGATGAAGTCGGTCCATTGCATTTAGCAGGGTTTGCTGCTGAGGCGTCTGCGGCAGGTTTGGAGGAACGAGCAGCACTGACTCCTCTCTCTGGAGATTTGAGGACTATGGCCTGGAAGAGATCTCGCACTGACCTCTGCTTGCCTTTTAAGTCATTGACTTTGGAAATTCTCACAGGCGAGCCGTTGACGTTGACGAAGGCATTAGTGTTACCAACAGACTTTCTGCGGGGAATATTCAATGCACCTGAGCTGACTCTTTTGGACGTGTTCGTCTCGATGGGCCGCAGTCTTGGAAGGAGCGGTGAGTCAGGAGGAGAGGCGAGAGGTTCAGGTTGAGCTTTAGGAGGACTCTGCATGTTCGTGGAAGTCTGTGCGTTCCCTCCAAGAACGAACCCTTTCCCACTGAATGGAATGACATTTCTGATGTCTTGTGAGCCAGAGCCTGCAACACAATACATATAATTCAGTCACTTAAAGAAAAGCGTACAATGTGGGCCTATCAAAACATTGCTCTTTGCTTGTTTGAGTAACTCCATATAGCAACAACCAATGCAATTAGTTTGGGGTGTGAACGGTTTGTTTAACCAATGGCAGAGAGGTTTGTGTTCAAGAGGTGCATTCACCTCTTTGTACAATTCATATTACTTATAAACTCTGAGAGCTACCACCTGACCTCCACGCAGCAGCTCCAAAATGACAGGAAAACACAATATCATTTAATGTAGCTAGTATAGAAACAGGAAATAAATAGTCCCATTTTTATTCAGGTTTATTAAGCATAATTGTTTGTTGTTGTTGTATTAGAGTTTTGTCTGATTATTAAAATTGCACAATTATTTACATTATGGGATTAACAAGGGGCGACTGTAGTATTATTGAAACTTATTATTTTGCAATATATTTGAAAAATTCACTGTTATACGGTAGGTGGCACCATTGCACATCTTCTGAAAGTGTTTTGAATTTTTGGATTAAAAACAAAACAATTGATCGCATTCATGCAACGAAATGTTCTGGGGCCCATGAAAATTTTCTGAAAATGACCAAAAATGCTGCAGTTGGCAACATTTGAAAAAAAAACAAAAAAAAAACTAATGGGAAGAGAGATAATAATGTGGGAATATCGACTGGATCACCTGTTGTACTGCTTGGAGGCTTTGAATCATTGGAGGTCTCCTTGGAAGAATCCTTGCCTTTCTTTTTATCACTTTTGCCTGTTTTCCCATAATTCTCCGGCTCTTTGATTTTGGTGTATGTTCCACCGCAGGTCCTCTGGTGCTCAGCCCACCAGGGGTCTCTGGCTGAGGGGGGTCTGTTCATCGCACGCTTTACGTATCCAAAGAACGGTTTGCGGTTCTGACACGGCCCGTTACAGCGCCACCAGTGCTGCCTGTACACATCCACCTCATCGTGAAAGGAGTGATATATCTGTGAAAAGATGTTTTTATTTTAAAATTAAGCGCCAGAAAGTGGCGTCAAAACAGCCGTTTATGAGCACTACATATTTATAACACATGTTTAAGCTAAGCTTTTTTTCTGAAACTCATGGTCTATTCTACAAGTTTCCCGGTAATCAATATTTTAATGGTTAATAAAAGATGTCTCACTGTGTGCTACAACACATTGTTTGTATTTATACGCAGCGCTTAAGTTTGCTTTAGGAATATGATAAGGCATTTGGACCCTGGAAACAGTGACGTCAAACTGGATATTTTATACCGAATACTGGAATTGAATCTTACAGTGATGTTGGTGCCACTTGCTTGGTTGATTCTGTTCATGTGTTTGCAGAACTCTGGACCATGGCCATCTCGGTCTCTGTTGTTTTGAGTCACAAAGAGCAGAGCGTGGATCATCTCATGAAGAAGAGTCTGTGGAAAGAAACAGTAACATTAAAATCAAGCTGCAGCTGATCAAGAAAAACATTTAAGGTGCATTATCTGATAGAAAACGAAAAACACAATAAAAGTAAATGGAAATTTAATTTCCCCCACATAAAGCAGAAAGAAATAGATGCTTAAGAAATTAACCAAGTTATTATTGGTATATTTTAATGACAGATTACAAAAAAAGAACCCCTTTTTTTGTAGAAAAAGGTGTAGTCAGAGCCAATAAATATGAAATAATGTCCTAAAAAAAAAACCTTTTTGAGAAGAACAATTTCTGTATTTTATTTTGTATTATATTTAATATATCAGGCCCATAATACAGTAGGAATACAAGTGCTTATACCCTGAGGAAAAACAGTTAGCTTTTATTTAGAGGCCAAAACTGGGCAAACATTTGCAATTTAAAAATCTAAAATTATTTATGTGGCGAAAAAGTAATATGAAAATGGAATAGCTTGTAACTACTTTTTTAATTATAGTATAACAGATTTTTTATTTTTTACATATACATATAGACCTACTGTAAATATCATTTGTCACTCAATAACTCCTAATAATAGGGATGTAACGGTATTGTATATACCGTTGTACCGCAATATTACATTTTTTCGATAATACTGTGATCGCATGACTCGATAAAATGATAGGTCTTCTGAGAAAAGTTTGCTGAGGCGATTGAAGCGAACGGGAGGTAGCGGGAACTACAATTCCCATCAGCCCAAGCGTGCCCATCATTCTTTGCGGTCAGTGTTGCCAAATTAGCAACTTTGTCTCTATATTTAGCGACTATTCAGACCTAATTGGCGACATTTTTCCCTAAAAGTGACTAGCGACAAAACTAGAGACTTCTTGGACAATCCTCAGCGAATCTCCGGTACTGCCGCGCAAGCTCTTGTTTTCTAGGTGTGTACACACCTCTCTCTGCGTCTGTTCTGTTCAGCGAGAAGCTGAGAGGAGCAGGGCTTTCAGTTAAAATAGATAGTATGTTGCTTCTAACTCTAGTTTAAAAATTAGGGTGCATTGAATAACATCATGTGACCACAGAGAAGCAAGCTAATATGACGCACTGACGTAATGGATATGCAAATTGATATATGACGTCACCTAGCAATCTAAAGCGGGTTTAAAATCGGATGTGTGAAAGGTTCAATAATTTTTTGTTATTAAAATTGAAGTTCCTGTTTCAAAGTTTACAGATAGATGGCTAATGTGTGTGCCATAGATATGTTCAGTGTTCATGTAAACTGTTTAATAAACACTTCTGGCACTTTATTAGTTTAGTTTTTTATGTAAATGACTCAATAAATACCGTACCGTGACATTTTGATACTGTTACATCCCTACCTAATAATATATCTTAGTAAGATTATAATTGTGACGTGTATGTGGCTTTTATTGTGGAGGCAGAACATAATACAAAGCAATACAAAGATGACTAAAAACATAACAGTTCCTCACTTTGAAAAAATTCATTTATGAGCATAAGTAACTTAAGCTGCATTGAATGTTCATCCAGGAATAATTTATGTTATTCTAAAATGTTATTCTAACATTTTATATTGTATAACCAACCAATAAGGCTGTTTGCTATTGTCACAATGGAAAAACCCAATGGTAACCCAAAACAGCCTGGTTACAAATTTTTGTTTTTTTAAATATCTACCTTTGTGTTCGGCAGAACAAAGAAATTCATTAAGGTTCGGAACTACTTGAGTGAGAGTAAATAATGACAGCATTTTCACTTTTGGCAGAATAACATAAGTGAACTTAGAAATATGAACTGCCATCCGTAATTGCGATTAGAAAATCAATTAATTATGCAGGCCTATATAGGAGGACTTTTTTTTTTTTTTTTTACACTAAAATATACAATGTGATGGAGACTGAAAACAAAAGTTTAACCAACCTGTACAAGATCTTTGCGGGGTCTGAGCTTCAGGAGTGGTTCACTAAGCCGAATAGAGCACAAACCTCCTCTTCCTTCATAAGAGCAAACACCAGCACATCTGAGGGAGTCAAATATTACAGTGCGTGCAGAATTATTAAGTTAATATTCTGATCTTTTTTTTTTTCCCAAACCCATTTTCCCAATTCCATACCACATCATTCTTAATACTTTTTATTACATTTTGTATTTAATCATTTAAAAGTGTTATATAATTGTCCATGAAGGCTGGAGGACAAAAATGCCTTATATTCAACTGTTAAATTATTAAAAGGATAAAAATCTGTTAATTTTTAGTCCATCTCTGCAAGATATGGAACAAAAATCAGCTCCCAAAACTTACTGACACTAACTGAGTCAGTGTGAATTTAATCTTTTCTGGCTCATTATGTAAACTAAAACCTGCCTAATAAATGATGTAGACCCAAATATAGGACGTTTTTCACTTCCAGCATTCATGGACAACAATACCTCACTTAAAAATGATGAAATGTCAACTTAATAATAGTTACTACGACTGAAGTGGTTTGGTTAATTGTGCGTTTCTTACAGTGTCATCCTTGGACTCCACTTGACCTCCACCCCGCTGAGTTTCCCCCAGAAGAACTTGTCGTTGAACTGCAGGAAAATGGCTCTCACGTCAGGATTGGGGTCCAGCGTCTCCCACGACTCGTCTACGATGGACAGCGGTCTCTCTGGGTTGGGCTGGGAGTAAGGAATCACATCCATCAGACCAGACTCTGGGGAGTCAATCCTCCGCTTTTTACTGAACGGATAGTCTTCATCAGTCCACACGGCACTCGCTGTCTCTTGATCAAACTGCTCTTGTAAACGAAGAGCGAGTATAAAGTCATCATCCTCCATCTTCAGTCTGCTTTAGCAAGAGCAGAACAACAGCATCAGTCAGTCAGTCAGCACAAAAACACCTGATAAAACCATTAATCGCGACAAGCGACACTCTCGCCTAATAGAGCGAAAGGTTTTGCGCACACTCGGACTCTAATCGCGGGTTTTCATGACTGTGACGATTAAGATTAACGTCTCAATTTTTAAAAGGATACTTCGGTGTATTTCCATCAGAGACCTACGAGAGCCAAATTGCTGGCCAATCGTGAAGTCACACAGTGTTGGGAATGCTAGGAAATGTATTTGTAAGTCTAATTGTTATCGTGCTACGTTATATAAATAAATAGAGAAACTTTGGAGACGCGTTGATGTTACAATAAGCAAACATATTAAATTAACGCTACAAAAATAACAACCCGTGGAACCGTTCTTTTCCCTCAAGCTGGAGACTTAAAATGGTGGCCAATAAAAACATTTACACGGAGTTGCCACACACACACAAACAACAAATCGTATCATTATTTGTCGTTTTTTTATTTTTTTTCATCTGTCAATTATTAATCATTTGATATTTAATTATTAATTAATTGGTGGAATAAATATTGGATACTTTAGCAAATATTTTACTTTGAATGTTTCCTCCTAATAAAGTGGCACACTTAATTTGGCCTTTCTTTTACTTTCTTTTAGACATTTTACATAAAATAAAGAAAAATAATTTTTAGTAAATACTGGACCACAAAGACAGTCAAGTTTCACGGCTATATTTCCCAAAACTGACCCTTATGACTGGTTTTGTGGTCAAGGGTCACAAAGTTTTTTAATACTGTACAATTCTATACTTATATATGCACTTATATGCTACGTTAAGCTACGTTTGCATATCATTGTATATGTAACACGTATACATCTTACAGGGACTGACCCGATATGTTTTTTTTGTTGTAATTTATTTATGTACTTATATTATGCATATTAACATGGACAGCAACATTAAAAGACACGAGCCATACACCAGACACGAACAACAACATCTTAATAGATCTACATGTAATTATTATTAAATGATGCAAACATTTTTTTAAATCTTTATTGTTATGTACAGTATTTTGAAACGTTCGCTTCCCACGTGATGTGGCGTGACGTCACTGGGAGGCGTCGAGCGTTTCCTGTTGAGGAAGCGATCAGCTCTGTAGCTGAAGTGCAATGACTGCCCGATTTTCACACTATTAACCTCACGTTTGCGTTCATTTTCGCCGTGACATCGAAAACTAAAAATGGCAGACACTGGGAATCGTTTGCGTAAGTTGCTGGAATCCCCTAATTTTGATCCTCAGTCGTACGTGAAGCAGCTCTCGCAGCAGTCGGACGGGGACCGGGATTTACAAGAACACCGTCAGAAAATACAAACACTGGCCGACGAAACTGCGCAAAACCTGAAGAAAAATGTTTACAAGAACTACAGACAGTTTATTGAGACAGCCAAGGAGATTTCTTACTTGGAAAGTGAGATGTATCAGCTGAGTCACATTCTCACTGAGCAGAAGAGCATAATGGAGAGCATTACACAGTCTCTCCTGTCTACAGATAAAGATGAAGCAGCCAAAGAAATGCTCGCAGCCTTCCCAAAGGAAACCGAGGAGGTTAAACAAAGAACCCTTACTACACTATTGGAAAAAGTGGAGGGATGCAAGAACATCATGGAAACCCCAGGAAGATATCTGGTCTATAACGGTGATCTGTTGGAGTACGACGCAGACAACATGTCGCAGATCCAAAAGGTGCACGCGTTTCTGATGAACGATTGCCTGCTCATCGCCACCTGGCTGGCGAACCGGCGCGGAGCCGTGAAATACAAATACAATGCCTTGTACGATCTAGAAAGCTTTGCAGTTGTGAACGTAAAAGACAACCCTCCGATGAAAGACATGTTCAAAATCCTCATGTTCCCCGACAGCCGCATCTTCAAAGCTGAGAACAGCAAGATCAAGAAAGAGTGGCTGGAGATTCTGGAGGAAACGAAGAAAAACAAAGTGGCCAAAGACAAAAATGTAAAGGAAGAGGAAGTTCCGACATCCCCAGTCCGACAGGAAGTCTCCACAAACCCATTCGAAGAGGATGAGCCTCTGTATTCAGAGGAGCTGGTGGATCTCAGTCCCGAATGGATCCAGGAGCTTCCAGAAGACCTCGACGTGTGCATCGCTCAGAGAGACTTTGAGGGGGCCGTTGATCTTCTGGATAAGCTGAACGAGTATCTGAAGGAGCAACCAGTGAGCCCACGAGTGAAGGAGCTGAGGGGGAAGGTGGATGAGCGTGTTCGACAGCTGACGGAGGTCCTTGTGTTCGAACTCTCGCCAGATCGTTCGCTCCGCGGAGGGCCTAAAGCCACGCGGCGAGCCGTCTCTCAGCTCGTTCGCCTAGGACAGTCCACGAAGGCCTGCGAGCTCTTTTTGAAGAACAGAGCAGCGGCCGTCCAGACCGCCATCCGCCAGCTTCGCATCGAGGGTGCCACGCTGCTCTACATCCAAAAGCTCTGTAACATCTTCTTCACGAGCCTGCTCGAAACTGCCAGGGAGTTCGAGACGGATTTCGCAGGCAACACTGGCTGCTACTCTGCCTTTGTGGTCTGGTCGCGTTCGGTGATGAAGATGTTCGTCGACGCCTTCAGCGAGCAGGTGTTCGACAGCAAAGAAAGCTTGTCCACCGCTGCAGAGTGCGTGAAGTTCGCCAGCGAGCACTGCATGCAGCTGAGTGAGATTGGCTTGGAACTGACCTTCATTTTGCAGTCTTTACTGGTGAAGGACATCAGGGCGGCTCTCCAGAGCCAGAAGGACATCATCATAGAAGCGACCAGGCATCGTAACTCTGAGGAGATGTGGCGTAGGATGAACCTGATGACCCCTGAAGCTCTGGCCAAGCTCAAGGATGAAATGCGCAGCTGCGGGATCAGCAGTTTCGACCAGTACACGGGGGAAGACTGCTGGGTCAACCTGAGCTACACCATTGTGGCCTTCACCAAGCAGATGATGGCCTTCCTGGAGGAAGGTCTGAAGCTGTACTTCCCAGAGCTGCACATGGTGTTTCTGGAGAGCCTGCGGGAGATCATACTGGTGGCGGTGCAGCATGTGGACTACAGCCTGCGCTGCGAGCAGGAGGCCGAGAAAAAGGCCTTTATTCTGCAGAACGCTTCCTTCCTGCATGAGACCGTGCTTCCAGTTGTGGAGAAGCGGTTCGAGGAGGGAGTTGGGAAACCAGCCAAACAGCTCCAGGATCTGAGAAAGAGCTCTCGGCATGTCAGGGTCAACCCAGAGAGCACCATGTCTGTCGTCTAATAGAGATAAGTTCAGACGTGAATATATGAGACTGACTAGAGATTTCACTACATTGCACTCATTTTTGGTCTTGCAACGCACTCCTAACCTCTCACACTCTTTAAAGGAATAGTACACTGAAAATAAAAAAATGATGTAATTTTTTTTTACTCATGTTTATGACCAACCCTTTATAAAATGCTGAAGTAATTGCAACCTTTGAATTTTCACTAAATAAAACAAAATAGGTCATTGTGATTTCACAATTCTGACTTTTCTTGTAATTCTAATAAAAAAAGAACGGCAAGATATAAATGAATGTAAGTTTTAAAGTGGAAAAACTGCAAATTTTTCTCTCAGATGCAGAATTAATATCACACAAGTTTGGCTTTTTAGTCAAAATTGCTTATAAACTTGTAATTAAAATGGTCTGTTAACATTTTTTTAGAACGCCAAATATCTTGAAATGAGCTGTATATTATTAAGTAAATGTCAATTAATATTGCCCTATTAAAAAGTAAAGAATTGCTTCTTTATGATTTGATTTTAATCCAACATAAAGGCAGATGAAAACACTTTTTAATTTATACTGCTTTCTTTTGAGCGTATTTTATACACATTAACTAACATGTTTTAAAAAAGCAAGTTGCATTGAACACACTTGACATGAATATGCTGTCTACTTTTGATCCTGTGCTCCAGATGTCGAAGCTTTCACATGTAGTGCCCCCTGGTGTACAGGGAATTATTCAATAAAAGTCTTGGCAGAGTTATTAAAAATATTCCTCTTTTGTCTGTTCGTTTTTCACTTTGATACTGCTGTTTCTGTTCTCTGCCAGACTTCATATCCTTGATCAAATATTAGCAAGGTCTTATTATATTGTGTTTTTGTTGTTTTAACCTTCACAAAATATAATACACAGACAACTTGGAATGAAAAAAAAGGTGTTGCCACTGTTTATGAGACTAAAATAAGCACATTAAATTACCTTCTATATAAATTTGAAATAAGAGTTTTAATGCATGCAAGAATAAATAACACCATTATTTGATACAGTCTGATTGCACACAACATGGATGCAGTTTTTCCAGTATTCTAGGTATGTGTCACCCTCTGGGTTATGACAGTAGTTCATTTTCTCTTGGCAGACCCCCAGCCTAATCTCACGGATCAGTCTCACGGATCAGTCTCGCGCCTTTGACCAAAACGACAGGCATGCGAGAGAGAACAAAAGCATGTGCCTTTATGCCCCTGATTGTCAAATAAATGTTTTAAGCCTGCACTATTACTTTAGATTGGACTCGACCTTAATCAAAAATCTTTTGTGATTTTAATATCACAAAAACAAATTTTTTTACACCTAAAACAATATTAATATGCTATACTATTTTTTTTAAACTTCATGTATTTAAAGTAAAATATTACAAACGCTTATATATAAATACACATTTTTTTTTATATAAATATAATATTTTCTCCATTATTTTCCATTTTTACATGAATGTAATATTTTTCCCATTACTAGACGATGAGAAGGTAAGGTGGTGTGGTGATGTTTGTGTGATGAAGTGCTCATTAATTCTGTGCTGTAATTAGACTGAGTGGGCAGGGCGGACCGTAAGCAGCCCGATGCATGCTGTGAAAAATTCCTTGCTCTAATTATTCACGGCCACTCACATAAATAGGCTACTGGTCAGCTCTCTCGGATGCCAGCACAATTACAACGGCTGTCCTCCTTTGACGGGGTTGTTTACACACGGGCTTCTTTAAATTGCAAATTAGCCCCCCCCCCCCCCCCCCCCAAACCCATGACCCTTGAATACGGGACGATAATACAAATTCTTCTCGCCGCATTTAATTAGCGGAATGCGGGAGTTGTAGTTTTTACGTGGTCAGCAGAAGCGGCGGGTATCAGCGTAGGGACTACAACGCCCACAAGCGTCCTCTCACTGCGCAAGCGCGGAGCGGGTAACGGGAGCTGTCCGCGTCTGTAGTGCTGCTCTGATTTCATTGAACGGGTGTGAGTGGGTTTATGGACGCGATGGAAGAAGAACTGAAATGCCCGGTGTGTGGCTCTCTCTTTAAGGAGCCGATTATTTTACCGTGTTCTCACAATGTCTGCCTGGCTTGCGCTCGGAACATCATCGTGCAAACTCCAGAGGGAGAGACCCCTCCGCAGAACCGATGCTCCTCGGACTATGACTATCTGGATATGGACAAGATGAGCATGTACAGCGAGACGGACAGCGGCTACGGCTCATACACGCCGTGCCTGAAGTCTCCCAACGGGGTACGCGTGTTCCCGCCGGCCCTGGTGCACCGCCACTGCTCTATCACCTGCCCTCTGTGCCACCGCAGCGTGTCCCTGGAGGAGCGCGGGCTCCGCGGCTTCCAGCGCAACCGGCTGCTGGAGGCGATCGTGTCCCGCTACCAGCAGAGCCGCGCCGCCTCCGTCAAATGCCAGCTGTGCGACCGCAATCCGGTGGACGCCACGGTGATGTGCGAGCAGTGCGATGTGTTCTACTGCGCTCCGTGCCAGCAGCGCTGCCACCCCTCCCGCGGACCGCTGGCCAAGCACCGGCTGCTGCCGCCGGCTCCAGCGCAAGCGGGGACCGCGCAGTTGGCCGGCGCCTCCGCGCGCAAACAGGCGACCTGCGTGGATCACGAAGCGGAGAACTACAGCATGTACTGCGTCAGCTGCAAGACCCCCGTGTGCTACCAGTGTCTGGAGGAGGGCAAACACGGCAAGCACGACGTCAAGCCCCTGGCCGCCATGTGGAAACAGCACAAGGTAATTAACACTTTGTGGCACTGTGGCTGGACCATGATGGTATTACAAAGTACTTTCTGAAAGTAGTACCATTCTGACCCCTCTGTGAAATTCAGGCGGAAGTCTCAAAATCTAATTATGAGATAACAAGAATCAAAGTTTGATTCAAACCATTAATTTCAACAATTTCTTTACCTTATGAAGGATGGTTTTGTGTAGAAAACATGTAAATCACAAATAATGGCTTTAGCAGGGTTTTCACAGTCAGGGTCACTTTGATATTAAAAACCTTTAAGGATTATATCACTGGCCTTATATTACAGATGAAGATTTTTAGACATAGATTTTCGGAGAATTTAATCCAAAGACCGAATAGTTCTAAAACATTTATGCAATCTTTAGGTTCACCAATATAACCTTTATATGAAAAGTTCTTAAAAGAATATGTTCTTAAAAGTCTTTCCCGCTAAGAATATGAAGAACGTTTTAATATACTGAAGGTTCTTCGTGTAACTATTGATGCTAAAAGCTTGAATTTTTGAAGATGGTATATAGAATCCTTTTTACGATTATAAAGATGAGATCGTAACATTACATAGATACCATTCTTGTTGAAGAATGTTTAAAAAATTAAAATAACAACACACATTCATTAAAAACAAGTCATTTAGTTAATTCAATTTTATCCTGAAAATCTCTTTTTTTGGGACCAAAAAGTTTTTTTTTTGGTATATAATTTTGTTGGCTTTCAGTAAAAGAAAAACACAATATACTTAACCCCAATAAACCCAATTTAATTGGTAATTTAAAGCAATTTTTGTTTTTGGCATTCATATAAAAATGTTCCTTCCATATACAACAACATAAAAGGTAGACATGGAGGTGAGTAGATAAGAATAGATTTTCTTTTTCACGTCAGTGAACGTTTAGTGTGGTGTTATTTGAATTAGCTTGTAATAGCATGCAAATGTAGTGAATAATGAATCAAATCTGATGCCTCTATTGAATACGATTTTCAGCTTATAAATACGCTGCAGGAGATGGTTCACATTTTGGATTTTGACTTTTCAGTCAAAACAGTTCACAGTTAAGCTGTTTTAACACACACACACACACACACACACACACACACACACACTGTCCACTGTCGGATTGTACTCATGCTCGTCTCTGGCCCTTCAGCTCCGCTCTGTGTGTGTGTGCTGTATGTGTGTGAGTAGGTCAGTGTAAGTGCCTTATGCTGTACAGTATGTGTGTGAGCTGCTGTGCAGTGGCAGGGGGTAGCAGGAAATTGAGGAAAGCGTGTGTGTGGTGGATGGAGGGAGTCCCAGTGTGTGTGTGCTGTTTTATTGTAGGCGGGGAGGAAATTTGTGTGAGTGTGTATGAGTCAGTCTAAATTCTACCCTCCCGCCGGGCCTCTTTTTTTCCTTCAGCACTTTAATGGATTCAGATGGAGCCGACAGAACAGATAATTTTACACGTATTGCACAAAGCTGTCAGATTGATCGGTTAAATTAGAACACACCTTTTCTTTAGTCTGAATTCAGCGTGGATCTCTTTAATCCTACGTGGGGACGCTTTGGGGTCTTTATCATTTAAGAGGTGATTGTGACAGTGTGCTAGTCATTTATGAACTAAACATAGGCTGTGAATCATAAAGATGGGATATATATGTTGATTCCAATGAATAAAGCGTTAGATTGCGGATTTAAGTACTGATGTCTAACGATTACCATCCATTCTAATAGTTTAGATGTAAGAAATCGCAATGACTTTCTTTTTTGTTTTCTGGATTACACATAATAACCTGCTCTGCTGGGAAATACACTGTATAAAGAGAGATCTTCAGTATCAGGCGAAGATACAGGCTCATAAAATATTCTCTGTTCAGCCTGAGTTATGACATATCTTCTCAGATCTTTTCCCAGAGAGATTGTTTGGAAGCCAGTTTCAGTAAAACAATAAAACAGATGTTGTATCGGAATAAAACAAATTTTGAAAAACAAAATCTGAGTGAGAGTTATATTGCTACATAACGTAGGATATGAATTCGCAGTTATGAGAAGTTACAATAAATAATGTGACATTGCGAAGTATGATTCACAATTGACCTATCAGTATGACTTTTGGTAATATAGTGTATCTCTGGCTAAAGCCAGGGATGCTAGTGTTAGTGAGTCTATGCTAATGTACAAACCTAAATAGCGGACTGTTCTTGATTCTTGTATAGTGTAGGTAAAAGACACAAACGAAGGTGTTTTCATATTAAACTGGTTAAATACACATTAATTTAATCGTACCTTGCGAAACATGAACAGTGTTGATTCGGGATGTTGTCATCGCCAGCGTCACGCTGTGTACTATAAAGTCACAATTTATGCTAAATAAAGTAAAATTATAATACGAATATTTCAGCAACAAGAAATAAAGTTGCAATATGAGATATAATGTTGCAATTGGGAGATATAGAGCCTCAATTAAGAAATATAATTCCACAGTTACTGTTTTTGTGAGGCATAAAGGTTTCAGTGGAAGGAATATTTGTACTAGTGTGTTCACCTGTCACCACTTCAATTTGTTCACAGCGTATTGATTTGATATTGACTTATTTCCCTGTGCCGTGTGTTTATTTGAGTATTTTAGAAGATGTTGTGCTGCTGTGGAACTCTGCTGAAATCAATATACACACTCCCATTGTGGATTACTATTAGCTGACCCTTGACCTCTGAACTCTGACCCCTCCCTTAAACACCCATCACCCTGACCCTGACTGCCTACACAGACATCTGTCCCCAAATACCGCTGCGAGTCAAGTGCATATGTGGTGTAGCCTGGCTTCTGCGACTATTAAGCTCATAGGAGCTTAGTTCGGCCAAGCTACCTTACTACTTAACCTGCGTCCATCAGATGCCTCTGTATACTACTGGACGAATCTACAACCAATCAGACCACTCATTCCGATGACGCATGCAGAACTGCTACGTCATCGCGTCTAGAGGATTAAAGCAAAAGTGATGAAATGAAGGCGGCACAAACAGAAGACTGTTCTAATGTTAAGGATGCCAATATGGGAATATTATCATAACAACGTGAGCCGCTTAAAATGAAGAAAGTTATCAAGGTTACTGATATTCTAAATAGTAAGCAAGCGCTGCTTTGTTTACTTTTCATATATTTGTGCTCATCTATCTTTGTTTCTCTATTTGAATGATGAATGTTTACTATTGATAGTACAGTAAGAGATCGTTTAAGATTGTTAAGTGAGCAGCTAACGTTGTTCTCTTTTGCTCCACCATTTCACAACATTTAAAAATAAATAAGTAAATAATATATAATAGATAAACATTCTTACACCTTAATTTTATATGTTACGTGGTTCAGAGTGTATACTACAATTGTGCCCCTATTGGCAACAGGACATTTTCATAGTAATGTTTTGCAGTGCATTGCATTATAAGATGATATGTAAGCATGTGATCATGGGTTTGATCCCAGAGAACGCATGTACTCATAAATTTTATATGCACCATAAATCATGATTTTGCAGGCTTAGGTTTAGGGGTGGGTTAGGTGTGGTTATTTGTACGAATTACACTTGTAGAAATTACCGTGAGATCGGTCCAGGCGTTGCATTTAAATAAACACATTTTGATTGGTAGTGACATCATTTCATGATGAGAGGCGCAACACAGCACTGTCATTATTTTTAACTATAAAACTAAATATAGGTCATAAAAAGGTGCTTTCCTGAGAACATCCCAAGCCTGACATCCACCAGATTCTCTTTAAAAAGACCTTCATGTTTCATTTCTATAGTCAGTGCATCACCTCATCAACATTTTGGAAATACTATTTACGTTACATTTTGGTCTTAGCAAGACATTTGCAAGTTCGGAGTGTTAATTGCTTTTAGACAAAACTGGTTTAAGCCAGAAGCCACGCTTAGACAAATATATAAATATATATGTATATAAAAATGTTACAGTTTTTGACTATTCACCATGTGACTGTAAACAGTGACATATAATATCAATTATATATAAAAATCATAGCTGACAGATGTTACTAAAATAAACAGAATGGAAATTGCTTTTAGCATCAGGACACTTAATATACATGTCTTCTGTCAATGGAAAAAACAAGCACAGTCTTCTGTGTGGAAATGCATGTCACTAGAATATAATATTAAGTGAATAAATGTGACTGTAATGCCAAGACACGTAATGCAGGAATGCCGTCTCCTTCTACACATGAATACAGTGTGTGGGAATAGCTGTGACCTCCTCCTCCACCTACATTCATGACACGGAACGGTGGTTTTGCCTTGCACACACACACACACACACACACACACACACACACACACACAAACACTAGCAGATCGAATGTAGGTTAGATGTTTCAGACTGAAATATGCAGTACCACTCCTCCATATGCCATCACTGGTGAGTGAGTGTGTGTGTGTGCTTGTGTATGTGTGTGTGTAAGGAGACGGTTTCACGCTTTTTCCTGCCGGCTATATGTGACCAAGGAAACAGCTCAGTAAACTCAGAGCACTGACTGAAACGATTTTGATACAGACCAGACCTTAGCAAATAAGACAGGAAGACATAGCTGGAACTAGTCTTGAAGAAAAGATTAAATAATGATCATTTTTTATACTTTGTTGACGTTTGTACAGCCGGCTGAAGTCAAAGATGGTCAGTCAGCAGGGTTTGATATGAAGCTATTCATAGAGAAGACGGAAAGATGGAGAGAAATAAATACACCCTCCTACAAATATGACCCGTCCTGTTCAACGCCTAAGTACAGAATCCTGTAATACAGCAGGTTTCCATGGTTACACATGCATTTTACGTCAATGTTTCATTTTCCCACACAATTGAAAAGAACCGTCAGTGAGGATGGTTTCTTCAGAGCAGACAACCTCTCACCTCCCTACTTTTAACCAAAAAGTGTCTAGGTCAAAATCTGTAAACTTACATGTCAAATATTTCATCTCAAAATCTATTTATATCGATATAGTATTTATTAATGAATATCTGAAGCTTATTCTTGGGACAAATTGTTTATATTGTGACTATATAAAATGTAATAATTAAATCTTCACTACTTCAGCGTTCCCATGTGTTATTCTTTTTTCGTAAATTATTCTAAATGGTGGTTGTTATTAGTAGGAGATTTTTAAAAATGTAAATAAGTATGGATTTAAATAAGCTTACCAAATGCTAGCAGTCTAAAGAATAAATACTTTAAAGTTGCAATTATATTATGTTAGCACTGTAAGGATAATAATAACAGTTGCTGTTCTGCTTTTTTGTTTTTTAATGCAAAATGTCCTTTTTTGGTTTTATTGTTTATTTTTGGAGAGAAATGCTTACTGTTGCTGAAATATGTCACAACCTCATTACAGTGAATTTTGCTTTAAATTTCAGCCTGTTCCTCACAGATGGGAAATCTTGATCAATAAATATTGACGTATACGTAACGTATATAACGTAAGACTGAATTGTAATTTGTTGTAGGCAATTTTAGGCAGCTTTGTAAAGTTGTAAAGCGTGATACTCCAACAAAATACTCCTATAATCTTTAATTTACAGTGATGATAACTGTGATGATGTAAACGAATCTCATGGCTTCTCTTAGTGTTTTCAGTATATTACACTGACTGCAGTTGTCTTCACAGAATGAATAAAGCAACAGTGATGAATGCAGCAGTGAATAAGAGAGGAAATGGCTAGTGAATTGACGTGTGCGTGTAACCTTCATTTCACTGTTTAGAGCCAGTCCTGCTCCTCATTTCTTTGCACCATTGCAACGCTCTATCAGCTATTCATTTAAAAATGGATGATGCCAGTCACTTTCTCTCTGTCCACTGTGAACATGAAACCACAGAGATGTTCAGCTACAGTACATGAAGACGAGAGACAGAGAGAGGGATGTTGTCATGAGCAGGGAGATTTGTGTGAGCAGGTCAGATGGGTGATTGCTTCGGCTGACCTCCAGATGTACAGCATTAATCACACAGCTGCCCACGGAGACAGAGACAAAGGCTCCGCTCCAAAACCTAATGCTGCTTGCACAGCAAAAATCAGTTTCTTCATTAGTCAATTTTGTCCCATTTTCCAATAAAAACTCGATCTAAAGACTCTAAAATTAAGAAGATGAATTTATCTAAGAAAGAAAATCGGGTAAGATATTAAGATATTGATCAGATAATATATTGTGATTTATTTTATGTTGTTTTTTTTTATTTCCCTTGCAATCCATAAGTTTAGATAGTCTGCATTATGCATTATTGTCAAAGAGCAAGCAAAAGCACGCACATCAGTCTCAAATGGGTGCTTGACTAAAAAATAATTAGAAACATCTTTTAAATGTAAAGTCGGCAGCTCCAAAGCTCCAAAAATATATAAAAAAAGTATTTAACAAACTGTTCGTGCTATATGGATGTTTTTTAAATACTTTTTTTTTTTTTTAAACTATGCATTATTGTGACACACTTAATGCTCTTTTAACAGCAACACATATCCATCATACCCGATTAATGATGTGGTTAACGTGTTTTGATGAAACATCTGATGAAATGTTAATTAATCACAACAAATAAACCCGTGCTACGGCTATTGCCGTTCATTCAGGCTACAGCCGAAGTTATTTCACACAACTATTTAAAGCTTCCGGTTTTCAAACGCTGAACATGAAAAAGGTGTAACATATTGTTAGCTTAGCAACATGCTAACACCTATGCTAGCTATGTGTTCTGTAGTCTCCTTCATGTGAGGAGCGCTAATACACACAGCGAGCTGCTGCCAGAGACTGTAAAAACAATGCAGATCATTCCAAAACCAACACACTGTTAATTCTTAGCTGTTTTATGTGTTTGTGAATTGGTGATGAATCCATGGCTGCAATTACTACTGTTTGTCAAATGTTCATGAGTGAAATCCAGTTATTTCAATGGAAATTTGTAATGGAGAGACCTTAACGTTTACATTCATCACTGCTTTTAGTGGGTTCTTAATATTTTTTGTTAGCTGTTTTAATATTCACAGGGGGTTGGCTTCTATGTATTACTGATCTAGCTTTTTGGGCATGTCAGTAAGAGGTGCAAACGTAAGGGGGAAGGGCTTTTTTTTAGCTTGTTTATGGAAGTGTTTGTGTGAATATTCTTTTTAACGGTATCTCTAATTTTAATGCATAAATCAATCAGTCAACCAACTAAGCAAGCCAGAGGTAACAGCGGCAAGTAACCAAAACCCTATCTGTAAAGAGAATGGATACAAATATTATGAGAATAGTTTATTTGATAAAAACATGGTAGGCTATGGTCCAGTTTATAAGGCCGGGATCAGTAAGTAAGGGAGAGAGTTTCAGATCGAGACGGATCGAGAAATTATTCTGTTGCTGTGTAGCATGGAAAAATCCAGTCTCAATGTTGTGGAAGGGGATTGAACACTGTTTTAAGTACTCAGCAGGTCTAGTTTTAGACTGTTTTTAATAATAATCTTTGCTTTAAGCTCTGAATCATATTTTTGCACATTTCGCACATTATCTCGAAATAAACTCCCTTTTTGGACACCAGCTTTGCTCCAGTGATTTTGATTTTTCATCCTTATTTTGACAGGTCGGGTCGTTTTCACAGAATTGAAAACGATTTTTACAGATTTTGCAACCGGTTCAGTTGGCGGCATGAATTTTCCACATTAGCTAATTAGAAACCTGATTTCAGTGTGGGCTGTGCTTCATGGTTTTTTTTGTTGTTTTTTAGTTTTTTTGTAAAACTGTCTCACTCCAACTCGTCACATTTTGACGTTTGGTCGTTTTTCGATGCTCAAGGTACCCCTCACTTTTTGACGTGAGGGTTCCTCCATTGTTTTAAATAGGAAATCCTTTGTGTCAGTATGCCGCCGCAATATATATATATTTTATTTTATCGTCATAATTAAAAGATATATTGGGTAAAAACACTGGCATTATTGCATATATGTAGAGGTGTGATTTTTCAATGTAATCAGTCAAAACAGTTTTATTTAAATGATATTATTTACACATTTATGAGCACGTAACACAAACCCTGCCCCTAAACCTACCATCTGTCAATAAAACACAAGATATAGCAGGCAGATGCAACCACCGTCATAATTTATTTGAACGATATTAATATTCCAAGTCTTCTAATGCAAAATGACTGATTTGTGAGAGGAATAGACGCGGTCGCTTGTCTCCGTCTTCTGTGTTCTTCCTGTCTGTGAGCGATTTCAAAAAATGCAACTTCATTGCAAGATTAGAATGGAAAACAAATGATCAAAGATGGATGTGATACAATTAAACCCTTTGTGTGAGTTATGAGAGCCTGATAAACAGTCTGACACTACATCCGACAGCTGGAAGAGGATCAAGGAGGATCAAGGGAACTTACATTTGTTGGCTTTTTTACTAATTCATTTAATGGGTTCAAATCAAATTCACTTTTGTTTCACACATTTTGTTCTAAATGACAAAGTTACAATTCTTTCTTGTTTATTTTTAGCATTTATTTTTAAAACAGAGGTAATAAATGTGTATGTCAGTGAGCCAAAGTCAAAGTGTTTAGATCTCAAATGCATTTAGCACTTAGTTCAGTCAAATAGTGACTTTTTATAGCTACTGTATAATACACAGAGACAGCAGCTGCCGGCGGACATTGGGACTTCGCATTGTATTTCATTTGTATTTGCAGAGTGGTCTATAGTTTTACTTCAAAAATAGTACACACAAATGGAAAATGTCTCTTTTCTAAAACCGCTGACCCTTTTATGGGGGTCCATTTCAATTAGGATGCTGCATTGAAAGGTCTCTGCCTATGAAGAGTTACTTCACTACATTTTGGAAGAGTCAGATAGAGCAATAGGTTTAGATGTGATGGCAAACCTGACCCACTCTTTAGTGCATACTCCCTGAGGACTTACAATCAAGGTCACTACTACATCGGCACAGATTTGTATCTTACTCACACACACACACACACACAGTCTCAGTCCAGCAAACATGCTGATAAGGCAAGAGCCCAATTGCTCTGTCCAAAAAAATCAACCAACAGCAGTTATTGAATTGTCATGCATGTCTCTGTGATGTCCCAAACACACACACACACACACTGTCTCGAAATTCAATTCAAGTCTCATCAGCTCTTCATCAGATTGCTCTGCTGAAGTAGATAATGGGATAATAGCGCTCCGTCTTTTAGCAAGTCTAAATAAAGAAGCTCCACTTTTCTATGTGATTTGATATTAGCGCTGCCTTTTTTCTCTGAGCTCTTCACATTATTACACTGTTCAGTAAATCAGCATATTAAGCCAGTAAAGCATAGTGTTGTTATAGTCATGAACTGCATGTATTCTTTTGACTGACATCTTTCAACCCAAAGTTTATTGTCCAGTTGTCCACCATGACATTGAAATGATACTGTGAAACCCATGAAAAAAAGACACATACTCCACACTTTTATGTAATAAACATTGTAATATATGTTATTTGTAGCGGTAAAGTTTATTAATGTTCACATACTGTCAAGTTTCTTAATTATTTTAACTGTAAAACCTTATAGAGAGGACAAACCTCATGTATTCATTATTCAAAAGAAAAGTGTGCAAGTAATTAGCCCGCAGGATGTTTAGGACTGAAATACATTTGACCTCATCTGTGTAAGTGAGTCTGACCGCCTGACCTTTGCACCGACTGTGGTCAGTAAACTATGACTATTTGACAGTTTGGACGTTAAAGTCTGTTAACACCATTTCAAAAAAACAAGCCTATTTCTTTGTTTGGTTTTTTGGTTGGAATTAGCCTAAGCAGCGTGAAGGAGTGCCAGGTTGTGCCGGGTCTATGAACACAAAAGCAGGGTGGGACGGTGACCCCGATGCATTATTGACCCCAGCGGTGTCCTGGTGTCTTCCTCTCCATCACACAGGCACACATACTGGGAGAAGCGGGCCATGAGAAGGGTATCTGTCGGGGTCTTGTTAGCAGGCTGGACAGCTTGCCCCGGCAGATGGCACCTCAATAGAGCGAGGAAATATGTCTGTGTGTGTGCCTGTTTGTTTATGAGTGTGTGTGTTTCTTTGGTTGATTTAAGACCCCGCTGATCGAAGAAGGCCAGGGAAGGCCCAGAGGAAGAGGAGCAGGTGGGAAGGAAATGTGTGTGTGTGTGTGTGGACTCGTGCCAGGGTGTTTTCCACAGACTTGAGTGATCATTAGTCAAGCCAGAAACCCACCGGAGATTTTGGATTTGAACTCTCTATTGTGTGCGCTATGGAAGAAGCAATGTTTAAGAAAATAAAAAGATCTTATCTAAGCAATAGATTCCTAATAAATAGGAATTCAACAGCTTTGGTTCTGATTCCAAAGACATATTTTGAGAATATAAATTTATATATTTAATAAAATAAAAGTATTTTATTTATAAAGTAGCTACTACATATTGCAAGCATATATTAAAGGCAGCATACTATGCAATCTAGTAATTGGCCTTGATATTATATTGAATACCAAAATGGGAAAAAATTGTGCAGTAGGTGTTAAAAGCCAATTGTCATTGTGTTTAGAAGTACATTGCATGAATAGACACGTTTATAGAGCGTGTTGGATAGAGAATATTATTTGTTTTCCTTTAACCACTCTTTTCCTTTCACTCTTGTGAGTGCTTTTTCAGTGTTCTTACTAAATCCAGATTAATTTGTCATGCATCTTGATTTAGGGTTTCACACATGTCACTGCTGTCAAATGTCCATCGGGCTCAGGCGGGGAGTTTTGTTAGAGTTCAGATTAGAATTAGTTGACACATGCAGTACAGTAGGCTGTTAACTCTAAAGAATCTATAATGCATATCTGTTGTGTGCTTTGAGAAGATCATATTCACATGATCTTATAGCTGCTGCCTATGTATAATGGAGGTCTGGTAAACCTCTGGCCAGATCCTCTCGTGATGGGTATTAAGTTGACAGCGGCAGTGTTTCCGATAATCTAAAGCCGACTCCCCACACGGAAAAAACCTATATAAACATATATGTTTTAATATAGGTTTTGATATAGGTTTTTAATATATGTGACATATATAAAATT
>JAUCMU010000043.1:3099326-3113299 GCA_032275025.1 Enteromius treurensis
GGAGCCTCATGGGATAGGAAAGTGTTCATGGTATGCCTACTATAGAATTCGGCCGGAAGCAGTAGGTCATCCGGGTATTTCTCGCTTACTGAATTTCGGATACTATGAATTCAGACATACTACTCGCCTCGCATACTGTTTTTCACGTACTATAAAGTAGGAAAGTAAGCGATTTCGGATGCAGCGTTTGTGTCACACGTGTTTTGCCCTGTCTGCAACTCTGCCCCTCTCATTAGAGTTCATTCCCTACCAGCTGTGTCCTCCAGGTGTCTTGTGTCATGTCTTGATTAGTCTGTGTATTTATACCATGCTCTGTCTCTTGTTCAGTTGTTCGTGTCATGTTGGAGTGTATGTCTGCTGTGATCTCTGCGTTTTCATCAGCATCTTTGTTCCCGGGTTTCATCATTAAATGTTCACACTCGAGCTTCTGTCTCCTGCTGAGAAGCGAGGTCGTGACTGCACCTAACCGTTACATTCTGCTTCCTCAGTCCACTCAGAAGAAATTACGAAACTAATGTGTGATGTTGTTATACTGTAACCAAATTTCCTTAACATACAACATTTTGTCTTGAAACTCTAGATAGTGCAGGTTAATAGTTTCTGGCTCAATCTGATATGATCAAGTCATTAATATTATTATCAATGCAGCAGAAATTGTATAACGACTAGCAGAGGGGACTACAATGTTACAAAAGTTCAATGTTAAGGTCACCAAACACAATATGATGGAGATACAGTGTGTTGTGCATAGTGTCTTGTGGGGCTCACTCTCAGTATTTGTATCTGTGTGTGTGTGTAACAGGAGAACGGCGTTGAATTTGAGGCATGTCTGGTCGCTCAGTGTGACTCTCTGATAGAAGCGCTCACTCGGCAGAAGGCCAAATTGCTCACCAAGGTCACAAAGGAGAAAGAGAGTAAGCTGAAGGTGGGTCAACACACACAACATGCACATCACTTGTCATTCATTCCTTTTCTAAAACTCTTTTGGCAGGGGTACATGCACCTAAAATTAGCATTATAAAATGTGCTAGTGGCTGCAGTAGTAATTTTTGCATCAGCCTTTAAGGGTGGTAGGGGAAAGTATACATATATCTGTACTTTTTTTTTTTAAACCATTGAAGAGTAGTACTACAGTAAGTATAACTATACATTTTGCAGCAGAGATTAACTCCTAGTTCACTGACATGACATTGTTCACAGATGGGACAGAGAGAGGACAAGTTTCTGTAACACAACGGCACTGTTAGTGTCGCGTGACTTTATGGAAAGCAGATTGAGGTTTTTTTTTTTGAGATTGGGTTGTTTTGACCCAGTGGTTGGGTTGCCCAGAAGCAGTTAGGATTCTAGGTTAAACATTTAACCCAACTTTTTGGTTGAAGACAACTCAAAACAACCCAATCGTAAATCGTGTTTGTCCATCGTTTACCCAACACTGGGTTGTAAGTTCCTCAATCTCTCGGGTCTCTGTGCCCTGCTCAGATAATCAAATGAAGTGTTTTTGTTTGCAGTGACAGGAGATGTCATTTTCTACTCTAATTCATTTCTTCCACGCCAGTACTCTTACAACAGAGCTTTACGCATGCCCTCTTTCACCACACTGAACACAGGATGAAGGGGGAAGGGGTGTGAAAGGAAACCCGTTCGGCTCAATGCATTTCTTACAATATGTGATGAAATTGTTCAGTAGATTACAGTGATGCAAGATTAGATTGTGTATTAGGAATAATAAAATGAAATACAGTTTATGTATCAGGAAAAACAGCAGCAGAACTTTGCACAATAAACCAACAAACATAAGATCCTTTGCTTCATTTGATACAGATTAGAGACAGAAGGCTTTCTGGTCATTTTAATTATGAACACACATGAAGGTGATCTTTTTGCACATGATTACTATTTATAAACTTACAATATTAATGCATTTAAGCATTGTTAGTTATTTTTTTGATAATGGCACATTAAACACATTAAACAGTGTGTTTATCTTCCTGTTTTTGTTTAAATATTCATTTATTTATTTAACTTAAAGGGTTAATGCTAGTTCTGTCAACTGTAATTATACAGTCATCCATCTCATTCCAGAGAGAGCTTGACAAGTGCATCATTAAATAATTATGCATTATAATTAATGCAAGAATAAATAAAGAGTGACTGATCTGATCTGCTATTCTTCACAATTTGACATGGATGGCAAAAACCATCAGTGCATGTTTGATAAATTAAATTAGAAAAAAATAATTATCAATAGAATAAATGCAGGATCATTCACAGCTTATTATTTCAAGAAAGAACATTTAATACTGCACTTAAAGGGATAGTTCACACATAAAATAATTGTCGTCATATAATCACCCTCATATCATTTAAAACCTATAAGACTTGGATGATGGTACTTTTAATGACTTATGAATTCTGTATGAAACAAGCTGGTAATTTCCAAGAAAGACGAGGTTGCTTTGTAGAGGACTTTATGTGAAAAGTTAGCCATGACATGACTATTCACAGTATGGTCTTTTTAAAAATTAAACAGTATATGGTCTCTTATTATTATGCAACACATTCTGTTATGACTCAAAACAGACTGGTTACGAACTTTCTTTAAAATATCTTCCTTTGTGTTCAGCAGAATTTATCATTATTGGGTGAACTATTCAAAATCAGTTGTTCCAATTTAGAATTATTTAGGTATATCAGTTTAGTACACCAACAGTGCTGTATAACTGCAAGGTATTTTTATTAATATTTAAATGTATTTATAATATACTTAGCTTGAAATAAGTATATTTCAAATACATTTTACTATGTTTATTTTTCACTAGGGAACCTTAAATGCAACATGAAAGTAACCATGTTTATCACATCATAAGCCAGGTTTCCATCCAAGGCGTTTTTGCGGAAAAATATTTAGCGCTTCAAATTTTTTACTGATATAGCTGATGGAAATGCTAACTATTGATAGAATTTTCTAAATGTCGACACAGTATTTTTTCCATTTAACTTTAGCGCATAAATTTTATATAGATGTAAAATGTATTTAGGTGGAATGCCTTGCTCCCTGTAAAGTGCATTCGTGTTTGAATTATTTCTGTGGAAATTGATTGAGCTTAGCTTGTATTGAGTCTGAAACAATCCCTTAATTGGCTGAGACTTACAAACATTGACAGCCATACAAATCTTGTCTTGCAACTCTCTGACAGTAGATGATGATGTAAGTTATACGGCGCAGCATTCTCTTTGAGGTGATGTGACACTCACAGCAGGAGTTGATTGCTGTGAGCTCGTCTTTGATTGAATGCCTCTTTTTCAGATTGTATGAGTTTGATACGACTGTAACCATCTCCTTTCTGTTTCAGACGGTAAAGGATCAGATAACTCACTGCACCATGAAGCTCCGTCAGACCACAGGAATGATGGAGTTCTGTCTGGAGGTTATTAAAGAGAATGATCCCAGTGGATTCCTACAGGTACAAACAAAATAACAGAGAGAAACAGTGCTGGGTCCATCAGTTGAAGTATGAATGAAACTTGATGCCATGTAAGCTGCGGTTTCCGGTGTTCAGACTGGTTCTCAGCAATTAAACTTTTTCGATAATTGATGTTTCGTAGCAGCGAACATATAAAATATAGAGACGACAGCTCCAGATGCGAAACGCTGCCTCTACACTGAATTTTTTATGAAGTATCGATTGTGCTGTTTCTTTGAGTGCCTTCACAAAGCATGTAATGTGAGTCATGGATTCCTGCCCAGCAGAGATTTCTGAAGAGGCAGGAAGAAAGAAGCAGTTGGCAGAAAACAATGTATTTTGAGGATCAAGACAAACCGATCAAAGCACAAAAGCAAAGAGTGAATCGCTGAAACACTGTGCAGAATGTTATGGACTAAATCTTTTGTATTGTACATCAGTGGCAACCTAGAAAAAACTTAAAAGAACTGTTGACCCAAACAATAAAATGTTTTTTTTTGTGCTGGGCAACAGTTACAGTAATCATGATCAATCGCATCCAAAAATAAAAGCTTTTGTCTACATATAAATATATATATATATGTGTGTGTACTGTCTACTTTTATTATGTATATTAAAAGACACACACATACAGTATATATTTAGAAAATATTTACATGTATATATTTATATTCATTTAATTTAAATGCTAGATAAATAAATCAAAAAGAAAAAGGTTTCTGCCAAAATGTTCAAAATTTGAAAAGTCAGTTTTTACATTTGCTCATTTTTACTTTTGTGTTATTCTGTCATGTTTTCTCCCTTTTTTTCCAAATCGTGACACGGTCACATGTATACTGTATGTATTTATTTATACGTAATAAATATACACAGCACGCAAACATACACAAATATACATATACATATATATATATATATATATATATATATATATATATATATATTTATGAAAATTTTTGTTAGATTTGTTAGATGTTAGACATTAAACATTTGATAATTATAATTTCTTTTCCAGATCTCAGATGCGTTGATAAAGCGTGTCCTGGTGTCACAGGATCAGTGGGTAAAAGGTGCATTGGAGCCAAAGGTCTGCCCTGAATTCGCCTTGACTGTCAACACAGATCCTCTGATGCAGTCCATTCTCCAGCTAGATTTCACCCAGAATAAAGGTAACGAGGCAACACACCTAATAAATGAATTTTCATGTTTGCTGCTTGTTATCACCAATGTTGGAGGTGTTAACATTAACAAGCAACTCTCATTACATAATTAATTTATGTTTTAAATGTTGCTTTTGAGACCATGCATATTGTGCATGTTCTTGCATTAAAACATAGATGGAACACAGCAGAGTTGAACTGAAGGTGCACCTTTACAAGCTTACCAAATACCAAAACAAAATATTTTATTCTTAAAGGATGCATTAAATTGATTAACAGTGACAGTAAAGACATCTATAATGCTACAAAAGATTTCGATTTCAAATAAATGCTGTTCTTGTGAACATTCTATTCATAAGGATCCTAAAAAAGGATTGAAAGCATTGAAATGTTTCTTGAGCTTGATTTTTGAAGCATCATGTGAGACTGAAGACTGGAGTAATGATGCTGAAAATGTATTTTTTGCCATCACAGGAATAAATTAAAGCAATATGACTCAAGAAGTGGAGTGCCTAAAAACCCCTTAGCTGTTATAAATTCACTGTAAAGTATATACAGTTGGTTTCCATATACAGTTTCATAGAATAAAACAGAGTAAATAATATATAATGATATTAATAAAAACAGTATTCTTACACCAAACAATGAAATTGTTTTTGGTTCAACAAAGTGGTTGCCCAGCAGTATAGTAAAGTAAAGTAAACAAAAGTGTAGGTTTGTAGTGTAATCACTGATGTATATATAATGAGTGTAATTCACAATCGTTTCGAATGCGTCTCAACCATTCAGAATAAGGATCAAAACTATTCGTTTTATAATACGTTTTTAAAAAAATTAAACAAATTAAAAAGATGACATAACTGCATATTGTTTAATTTTCATATAAATGAAACGTCTTGGTTACGCCCTCATTCCCAGAAGAAGCCATGGAACAAAATGCCAGGGCCGAAGAGGATGAAGGATGCCCCTCTGTTGGCACAGTTAAGGCTACTCCGGCTAACCTTAACTGATGGGCAAGGAGGAGCCAGTGGACCTTCCGGAAGCACTGGAGGAAAGAGCTCGGATCACAGATGAGTGGTGCGTCAGGCCGACACCCTCCCAGTCCTCTCGGATTTACCTGTTGTTACCCAGTACATGGGAGGACATGAGATCTATGCAGAGGTTATCCTGAAAGTCTGAGTTGTTCCATCTAAAGGCGCAATACGCGTACCGGACACAGCAACATAAGGGTTGGGTCTGCCTCCTCCGTAGGCAGTGCTTGCAAGCTCACCACCTGATCCCGAAATGACGTGGTGGGAACTTTGGGCACATAACCAGGTCTGGGTCTCAGGATAACGTGAGAGTAAGCCGGACCGAATTTTTAGGCACGCTTTGTTGATAGAGAATGCATGCAGGTCTCCCATCCTCTTCATGGAGGCGAGCACTGTCAGGAGCGAAGTTTGAGACAGGAACTTCAGCTCAACTGAGTTTAGTGGCCCAAAGGAGGCCTTCCGTAGTCCCTATAGGATGACGGCAAGGTCCCAAGAAGGGATTAGCTGTGGTCTGGTTGGATTCAACCTTTGCACACCCCTAAGAAACCTGATGATCAAGTGATGTCTTCACAAGCAAAGTCTATCCACTGCATCGTGATAAGCAGCGATAGCAGCGATATAGACCTTTAAGGTTGAAGGGGACAGCCTCCGTTCCATGTTCTCCTGTAGGAAGGTAAAGACCACCACGATTGAGCATCTCTGGGGATCCTCATAATGAGAGGATAATGAGCATAGACTGCGGGGGGCAGCACTTACCAAATGTCCATACGAGAGTGATGAGGCGGGGCGTTGCTCACAATCTGAACATTGCGTGTGTGGCTCAAAGATTTGTAAATTTGCTCTTTTACTGAGTGGGTGGGTACTGCCAACCCATGGGTCAATGGTTGCAGTTGTACAAGGTGGCCTCGATCCTCCCCTGAGGCAGGGGGTGCAGACACCAGGGCAGACACCAGGGCAGGATGTGCTTGATCACCTCCGTCTGCTTTTGCACCACCAAGAACTGCTGAGCTTAATTCTTGACGGTGTCGCCGAAGAGGCCGACCCGGGAGACTGGTGCGCAGAGAAAGTGTACTTTGTCTGCGTCACTCATTTGGGCCAGGTTCAGCCAGAAATGGCGCTCCTGGACCACCATAGTGTACATCATCTGACCGAGGGCCCGTGCTGTCACTTTCGTCACCCAGAGGGCGAAGTCAATAGCCGAGCGCAGTTCCTGCATCAGCCTGCGGTCAGAACTACCCTCATGTAGTTCTTTCAGTGCTTTGACTTGTAGGATAGCCATAGCATGCAAGGCGAAAGCGGGCTGGCCTGCGGCACCCTAAGCTTTGCCAGCCAGGGCTTACAACAGCTTACAGGCCTTGGACGGGAGATGCGGGGAATTCAGCCAGGTGGCATCGTTTTGCTAGCCGATGTAGCCGGGGAGTCACTAGGACCCGCCAAGCTAGAAGGGGTAGAAGGCGTGGCCAGCCTTCTAACAAAAGAAAGCTGTGATCTCAGCAACGCCATGGACATGCACTCTCAATTAGGACATGATCCATCCATGAATTCCGTTGCAGCGTGCTTGAGACCCAAATCTGTGAGGCAACGATCATGACCGTCATCTGAGATGAGGAAACTACCACACCCAGAAGCACACGGTCAAAAAGCTAATCCAGAGGACATACCTTACGACCATGCTAGAAATTTGCTCCTTTAGATAGCCGGGAATGCCAAGGCAATCAGGACTCTGCTTCTCCCGCAGAACAGTCAAGAGTTCCAAAAAAAAAAGCTGGTGTTTTCTCAGTAGAGAGAGTTCAAATACAAATACTAATTTTCAGAAATATAAAATTATGTGAAACATAATTTGTATAATTAAAGCAAGGTTGAGTATAAATAACTAAAAAATTGTTACTCAACACTGGTGGTCACTGTAATAAAGCTAATAATTTAATATGAATTTGTTGCAATTAGAATCTTGTTTTTCCTTTAAGAATGTGGTTTCTAGAATCTGGTTTCTAGGTCCTAGATTCTTAGGACTAGTAAACTACAGCTTTAAAAATGTAAATTTAGCCAGTTTTGGGAAATAAAACCAATCTTGCAAACTCAAATTCGCATCTTGTCAAATAGTAATTAAGCTACATAATCCAAACATAAATTACATCATTCCCAGTTTCAGAGGCAAATGATCTCCACAGTTTTATCTCTAGACTTACACATGCAACACCTGCTTTGTCCGATATCATCTTTCAGATGGTCAGGAGGCTGCTTTATTGAAACAAATGCATGCAGGTGACCAGAATGAGGAGGAGAGCGCAGGAGGTATTTCAGAGCCGCTACAAACTCCTTAAAATACTTGACCCCTCCCAATCCCGCAGCCCCTTATCCTCTGTTTGCACCAGTGACTTTCAAGAAGTGCTTACTCCCATGCATGTCACTCCACGATTACCCCTGTTTAACCTTTTGATGCTACGGCATCTGACAGTCAGTGCTTAAATGTGTACTCTGTGAACATTTTTATCTTTTAGCTGAGACCTCAACAGTGCCTCCTGCACCACTGTTGCAGTTGGAAAAGTGCTGCATGCGGAACAACAGCGCCACTCTGGCCTGGAGGATAACTACGGTCCAAGCCCTGCCTGTGGAGGGTTACGTGCTAGAGCTGGATGACGGGAATAGCGGACCTTACAGGGTACAGCTACAACAGTTTACAATTTACCAGCAGTCAGGAAAACTAAGAGATCATTAATCATTTTGTACTTCATACTGAATCAAGACCTTTTGGCAGGACATTTTAAAGAGCTTGTACAATTTTTCTTTTTAAATAGCGAGTAGCATTTATTTCCATGAACATAATTTGATACATAATGGATGCAAGCTAGCATGGGATGCAATGAAATTCTAGTCTTAATGTGAATTGGTGGTAATTTAAAACTCATCTGGAGCAGCATTTGTTGAACCAGTGACATTGGTGCCATGATCCAGACAAGAGAGAGGTTTAAAGGAGGCCAGTTAGTAAGTAACCTCACTCCTCTGGTCCCAATAAGTTGTGCACTAGCAACTGAAACTAGTTAATTTGCTGTTTAATGTCCCCCTGCAATCAAAATAATTTTTTTGAGTGTTAGTATCATTATGTTAGTCTATAAGCCAGTGTGCTCCAAAACAGTGAAAAAAATTGCATTTAGAAGATATAAGCATTCAAAACCATCACTTCCACCAAAAGGGATCAAACTGATTTTTTGACATCACCTCTCACTTTAGCTTCTTATCAAATCTTCTCAATCAAATGCTCTCTAGAATCTGAAGTGCCCACCCTCTACATTATAAATAGATGCTGAAGCTGCGGCTTAAATCATTTCCTGTATGGTGAATTGCACGTAGTGCACAATGTAGGTGATAAGGACAAATTCAGGCTTTCTAAATATGCTTTCGATTGGGGCAAATGAGGTCTGGTCTGGCATTGTGTCACACGGACCACAGCAGCGCTCACAGTCTAACCGGACTACAAGTACATGTACAAGTCGGCATATATTAAACACTTTTAAAACTACACAGCCTCAGCATGATTATGATCACTTTTTTGTTTTAATAAGAGTTTTATATTTAACCTATAAGACTGTGGCTGTCAAATGCAGCTAAACCGAGCTCAACGACTCTGGCCAGAGCAGATATAAACCAAACGCTATTGACTACTTTGAAAAGGTTTTCCTGTTTCACTTGAAATGACCGAATAATTGGTTTATTTCTCTGTCAGTCGTTGATACACATTCATGAAAGAACCACTATGCATGCATGATGGTACTGTCATGAACAAAAAATACAATATTTATCGATGTACTTAGATTTCTGAGCCTTGAATGTGGCAGTTGCATTGCTGAAAGCTATTTAAGCTATTTAAACTTAATTTATGTTCTAATGATGGTCTTGCAGGTTTGGAACAACGTTAGGATGAGTAATAAATCACAAAATGTAAATGTTTGGGTGAAGTATAATATCTTTGCTATAGCGTCCACCTCCCATTCCAGTTGAAGCTGGTTTGAATCTGCGTTAAATCCACCAAACTTTCCTATCCACAAGCTTATTTTATCATCCATGATAAACGCGGCGTGCTCTCTTATATTTTATCTTACATGAGATGATGTTTTACAAGATGTTTTCTTTTTTTACCTTACACCTTGTCTGCTCCTTTCCCCCTTTCCTGTCCACATTTTAGGAAGTCTATGTTGGGAAAGAGACCATCTGTACTGTGGACGGCCTTCATTTCAACAGTTCATACAGTGCTCGAGTCAAAGCGTACAACTCTGCTGGAGTTGGAGCGTACAGCAAAGTTGTTGTTTTGAAGACATCTGATGGTAGGTGTTTTGGTCGTCTGCTTCTTCACACAGTTTCTTTCATTCACCTTTAATAGGGTCTCTGAGAGTTCTTTAAGTTGTTTTTCAATCTATGACGCTCATTCACCCAGCTTTCGCATTATATATTCCCTTTCCTCCATAGATCCCTGCTGTGGATGCATCTCTTTAATGAGGGTTTTATAGGAAAACTCGTCTCATTACTTTTTTGCTACTCTACTGATCAAACAGCCTACATTGACTCTAGATAGTGACTTGTGACAAAATGAGTCCAAATGAGTCAAACACTTTTTTAAACAAATTTAATATATTTAACAAGATTAATATGTATGAATATTTATGTTTATGGTTTATGAAAATGCACCACCAAGACTGTTTAAGACTGAATTTAGACCCCAATTATAGTTACAGTACATTGTCAGGTACTAGATCGCTGTTGCTGTTTGTTAAATTACATAAACCAGGGGTCCCACAGGAGATGTTCAATTAGCTAAGGACTTATTAGAGTATGATGCTAGATGTGCCTTACAGGCCCCCAGCTACCAAAATCTTCTAAGACAGCATACTAGCTTCAATATTTCATTCCTTCAACTCTTTTAATAATTAATTTGTCACTGCAGGAGTGAATATGTGTAGCTAGCTACGTGTATGATCAGCAAATTATCATGACTACTTTTATATTGCTGCTGATGGAACTGCAAACATTTTTTTTTTCCTGGGAATATCACACATAGAATAGCCCTTCTATCTGTCAGATATAACTGAAATAACTGTCCTACAAATCCATTGGCTCTGTTTTTTAAATCCAAACAAAAAACTAAACAGAAGAACCCTCCTTTTAAGTCTGAAATAAAATCTCAGAGTTTTGGTGCACTTTTTTACACCTCTTTTTTTTTTTCAAGAAAACAGTTAAACAGTTTACACTTTAAAGCTTTTTCTTAAACTGTTAATAGTAATGCCAGTTAAATACTGTGAGATGCTATTTTGATTAATCTTGATTAACCTATTTAACTGCAAATAGGTTCTTTAACCATACTGAAGTATTCTTGTTTTATTTTTTATTTTATTATCTGCAGTGGCATGGTTCACATTTGACCCTTCATCAGCTCACAGAGACATTGTCCTATCTAACGAAAACCAGACTGTGACATGTAACAGTTACGATGATCGTGTGGTGCTTGGGACAGCTGCCTTTTCCAAGGGTGTGCATTACTGGGAACTAAGTGTGGATCGCTATGACAACCACCCTGACCCCGCATTCGGTGTGGCAAGGATTAATACGATGAAGGACATGATGCTAGGGAAGGACGATAAGGCCTGGGCCATGTATGTGGACAACAATCGCTCCTGGTTCATGCACAACAACTCCCACACCAACAGGTACACATCTTAATTTTTCTAGGGTGGTGATAAATTTTGCAAGCTGGGATTTTGACAGATTTGATCCACATTATTTTGGACAGACACCACCTCTTGGACAGGAAGGGAACATCTGTTTAACACATAATTTTTTGCCTATTCACTGAAACCAAAATTGTCAATCTGGAACAGGTGAAAACAGATTAATTATTACATATGAATTTAGTGGTTCAATTCAAATCTTCTGAACAAAAGTTGAAGAGTTTAATTTAGGCTTTATATTAATAAACTTTGATCAGGGCACATACATACAGTAGAGCACATTAAATATGGCCAACAACTGCTCAGCTGTACTTGCCATTGATGCAAGTGTTATAACAAGTGCTACATCATCTGTCATGACTTTTCAGGTTTCAGGTTTCAGACTGTTTTTGAAGGAGTTATCTAACTGGATGGTGAAATGGTGATAAAACGACAGGTTTGATAGAACCACAAGCAGTTTTGTCTTGGAAGGGTTGAGTTGAAGGTGATGGTCCTTCATCTAGCAAGAAATGTCTGTTAGACAAGCTGAGATGCGAGCAGCTATCGTCGTATCATCAAGATGGAAAGAGAGGTAGAGAAAATTGTCATCAGCATAGCGGTGATATGAAAAGCCTAGTTTCTAAATGACAGAACCTAGATATGCCATGTAGACAGAGAAGAGAGAAGTGTTCCAAGTACTGAGCCCTGAGGCACCCCAGTAGCTAGATTTTGCAACTTGGACACATCATCTCTTGAAGATACATTAAAGGACCTATCTGAGATGTAACACTTAAACCACTTGAGTGTGGTTTATGCAGCCTGATCTCACGGCAATTCGTACATATTTTACGAGGTGGCTAATTCTTACAAATTTGTACGAATGACCTAAACATAACCCCGCCCATAAACCTACCCATCACGTGGTTTTAGACAAATCGTACGAAATCTTACGGGTGAGGTTGTACGAATTGGCACAAATTTGACACCTCGTACGAAAATGTACGAATTAGACTCATTAGACTGTGTTGGTTTATGAGATGCCCTTTGCCAACAGGGTTGACAGGAGGATCTGGTGGTTAAATGTGTCAAAAGCAGTGTACAGATTCAACAAGATAAGGAAGTTGAGAGATTAACACTATTTGCTAGAGACATTTTTGAAGTAAGGCGAAGATTTTAATTCCTATAGAATTTATGACATTATACAAACATTAAAATAAGCCTGGGTTTATTTCATTCTTTTACATTAAGCACACAAATACACATTAATGTGTTTATTGAATCAATGTAATTTTTTGTAGAGCGTTGTTCTAGCTATGCCAAGGTTATGGATTCAGTTTACATTATCTGCCAAATGCATACTTGTACACTTGCTAAAATAGTATAAATGGAAGAGCAAGATAGGCAAGATAACAGCACACATCTCTGTGTTAGTTCAGACTGATGATTTATACACCATATTAAAGTATGTTGGAATATTTTCATCATCGTGGAGCATTATACACATTGTTTGAGTATCAGTTTGATTAGGGTATATTGTAGACGCAGTGCATGTACACATGGTGTATGTCACAGTTATGCTGATGCAGTGTCCTCTGGAGAGTATGAAGGACAGGCAGATTACAACACATGAATACTAATGCAATGATTTAAAATTCTGCCTCTCTTTATTGATAGTGAGGTGACTGTGAGGACACGCTAACAGTACTGCTAGTGTTACACTGAACAATCCGTGAAATTTTGCCTTTCATATGTAGCCTACTTAATGTAGCCTGAAGCACAGCTTGTTCTACCATTAGCATTTAAGTGAAAGTAGTTTGTAGAAAGTAGTCACTTATGTAGAACTTTTCTTGTAGTTCTAGTATTATCAGCTTTGTGATAGGTGTTAGATAAAATAATGTTCTAAAAAACCCAATTGATCTGTGTTAAGATGCACTTTTGGTCATCTGTTTACAAGTGGTCAGCACTAAATACAGGTGAAAAACATACACTGCTCAAAATTTAAAGGAAACACTAAAATAACACAAGAATGAAATATTCTAATTAAATACTTTGTTCTTTACATAGATGAATGTGCTGACAACAAAATCACAAAAAAACGGAAATCAAATTTATTAACCCGTGGAGTTCTGGATTTGGAGTCAGACTCAAAATTGAAGTGGAAAAAACACACTACGGGCTGATCCAACTTTGATGTAATGTCCTTACAAGTGAAAATGAGGCTCAGTAGTGTTTGTGGCCTACACGTGCCTGTATGACCTCCCTACAATGGCATGCTCCTCATGAGGTGGCGGATGGTCTCCTGAGGAATCTTCTCCCAGACCTGGACCAAAGCATTCGCCAACTCCTGGAGAGTCTGTGGTGCAACCAGTCCATAGCATCAATGCCTTGGTCTTGCAGGTACTGCTGTTAAGCTCCAGCCACATGAGGTCTAGCATTGTCTTGCATTAGGAGGAACCCAAGGCCAACCGCATCAGCATATGGTCTAACAAGGGGTCTAAGGATCTCAACCTGGTGTCTAACGGCAGTCATGCTACTTCTGGTAAGCACATGGAGGGCTGTGTGGCCCTCCAAAGAAATGCCACCCCACACCATTACTGACCCACTGCCAAACCGGTCATG
>JAUCMU010000043.1:3136661-3159420 GCA_032275025.1 Enteromius treurensis
CTGTGCCTTGCCACAATTCTGTCTCTGAGCTCTTCAGGCAGTTCCTTTGACCTCATGATTCTCATTTGCTCTGACATACATTGTGAGCTGTAAGGTCTTACTGTATATAGACAGGTGTGTAGCTTTCATAATCAAGTCCAATCAGTATAATCAAACACAGCCAGTCTCAAATGAAGGTGTAGAACCATCTTAAGGATGATCAAAAGAAATGGACAGCGCCTGAGTTCAATATATGTCACAGTGTCACGCAATTTGATAGTGTGACCATGTGAGTTTTTCTTTTTTAATAAATCTGCAAAAACTTCAACAATTCTGTGTTTTTCTGTCAATATGGGGTGCTGTGTGTACAGTAATGAAGAAAAAAAAAAAAAAGAACTTAAACGATTTTAGCAAATGGCTGCAATATAACAAAGAGTGAAAAATTTAAGAGGGGTTTGAATACATTCCGTATCCACTGTGTATATACAGTGTATATAAAAATTTTTTTTTGATGAAAGCTGAAAATATAAAAATATCAATACTATAATAGGTAAATAATATAAGATATCCTGTCATATGCTATTTTTAATAATAGTAGGTAATATTCAGTGTAAACTCTTCAAAGTCTCAGTAAATCAACCTTTTTTTTAGATCAACCCTTGTTTTATTGTGAAATATAATATTAGATTTATTTGGATTTAATTATTGAATTGTTTAGCAAAAGCACAGTTTTGTTGGAGTGAAAGAGTATTATAAAGCATTAGATTGGGTTGTATAAATAAAACATAGATTTTTTTCAATAAATAATGAATAAATATTTAAAATATTATTTTCTTTTATTTCTTGATAAAAATAAATATATGTCAGACAAACCTCAAAGGTCTTGTTTTCTTTTTATCTTTTTTTTCTTTATTTCTTTCTTTCTTTTTGAAAAGATGTCCCAAAAAACGTTGTTTTATAACAAGTACTACTAAAGAATCTTTTATAAAGTTATGCGTGTACAAAATAGTTTTTTAATTGATTTTGAAAGTTGAACTATATTAAAATTTCTGCATCTATTGTATTGTTTGTATTGCGTCAATTTAACAACAACATCTAAATATTTAATGAGTATAACATAAACCAGTCAATGCACACACGTAAGTATAAATTTATTTAAAATATTTTAAAAATAAACAAAAAACTATAGTATTTTCTTTTGACCTAGATTCTATTTCCTTTTTTAAAAATGCAATAATTTTTTCTTCAAAAAGTAAAGTTTTTTTTAAAGTTTCCTCAAAATTTGTTTGTTTACCTGATTTTCCAGTGTGATCCAGTTCTTGTCTCGCTGTTCCGTACCGCCATGACCTCCTGCATCTTCCTTCTATTTTACAGCTACGCTTGTTTACATTTCTTCTCCTCTGTCACACAGGAGGTAAAATTCCCACCCAGAAGCCCATCCTCGCTCGACTGTAGTCGCGCACGTGGAGTCTCTGGAGGGCCAAACTAAACTGCCTTCATTAACATAATGCAAAATTTTGCAAGGTGGCATGGCTTCGCTGACTACAAAGGTTACCTGTCATCGAGCTTTAAAGGGACGTCACGGGTTTGCCATCTGGGACGCCCACGCTATGCTAGAAGCACTCTTTTTTTATCTCTCTCCCTCTCCGACAAACTTGACAGCAGGTTGCCGTGTCTATGATCGGCCTTCAATCTTCACCGTGTCTTGATCAGACGAGTTTTAAACTGCTCAGATGTTGCCAAGTATATGAAGACCGTGACATTTGTTATTTTTTTTTTTTGTATTTTTTTTTTTTGCGTTTGAACATCCTGTTACCACCGCTTGCGTGCGTTTTATCTATGTCTGCACTAAAGAGCCTTCGCTTTGATTTGAAACACTGTTACTGTTTGTTCTCACTGGATTTGTGTTGGGTCTGTTATCTTGTTCTCTTTCTTCGTGACTGAATCGAACAGTTTTCTTTTCAGTTTTCTTTTGATGAGTAACATTTGAGCAACTTCTCCTTGATTAGCAGAAAGGCTGTTCTCACGAGCCAAATATGGAGATGCTTTATCGCCATAACAGTGTTTACATGCCAGTTGTAAACGACATTTTTTTGCTACAAAATAATGCATAAAGAATCAACAGGTATTATTTTATGTATTACTGCGTTGTTAGGATATTTCACACTATCTTTTACTAATTAATATGATCAAATATTTTTATTATTAGAAATAATCAGATACAGAGGCATGTTGCACAAAACTGCTGAATCTCTGTTCGCTCTGTTTAATACCTCTGTAATGTTATTTCAAATCTTTATATCCATTTTTGAATCTAGTCAGTTAAGAATTAAGTGATACCGGCCCAGATTTCAATATTTGACTAAATTAAGCTTAAAAAATAATTTTGATGCTGTGTCGGATTCAGTTTATAAAACATTTATGTGCTGCATTTTCCAAGGGGGGTGGGAGGTATGAATATGTGCCCATTGTGTGGATTTGAATGGGAATTCAGGTATGTTTTATCCCATATTTTGGAATGATCATCAGACATTGTTTGTCTGTAATCACTGAATGGATGATGCAACTACAAAATGCAAGACATAAGTAAAGCCATAGCGCTCATCCATTCTGGGTCTAGGTCGATTCTTGCACAGTTCATCGAATTAAGTAAAAAAAGCTGAAACCATATTTATGTTTACATCGACAAGCAGCTTTTTACATAATTAGGTGATGCCATCCTGAAATGAAAAATATGTGGAAATCAGTCTTTTTTTGTTTTTTTCTATCTATGGATTGAGTGTCTTTCTAATGATGTTAATATTGTGATTTAACAGTGCTTTTGTCTGATGGTTTTAGGAGAAATTGCATTAAAACTAAAGATTATATCTGCATTAAACCTAAGTGAAACCCAAATGCTGACCATATTTTGTGTTTTTTTAACTGTACTGTATGTAATAAGTATCTGTTTTTTTTCCCCAGCAATTTTTTTGATTGTTATAAATACTTTTTACCCATCATTACCCAATTCACCATTACCATTACTTTAAGTCATTACTGTTACTTTTGATCAATTTAATTTGTCTTTATGTAATAATAGCAATAATTAATTTCTCAAAAAAAAAGAGAAAAAAAATCCATGTTGGAAATGGGCTTTTCATTATAAAGGTTTGGACAAAGCTACTCAATCTTTAGTTTCATACACTTTTTTTTAAATAGCTTCCTCAAAGTAGTAGTGGACTCATTAACACTGAAATAACACTAAATGGAAATATCAAACTCATGTTAACTTTTTCCATTTTGTCCAAATTACAGCCTTGCCACTTTTGACATTTCATCAGTGCCTCAAGGTGCATTATGAGAAGTTTCCATTTACACAGGACTCTTCTTTACTAAAATAATTCATGCTTTTGTGTAATGTTTCACTTTTTTTGGTAACTCTTCCAGATCAAGTCTAATTAACCTGCTAGTCCAATAAAAACAGCGCAGAACCTTCCTTCCACTTCCATCCTCACCCTTGATGATGTTTTATCAGTGTTTTCCTCTAGATGGCAGACTTGGATGTGAATTTACGTTAAGCAGCCAGTATGTATTTTGGCCAGTTTGGTCCTTTTACCAAATTTGTGCAGCCAAGCAAAACCTTTTACTCATATTTCCTACCCATTTCATTCATCTTGTCAAAAGGTTATCAATCAAAATGCCAGCAATCTCTTCCACCGAGAACAGGACATTTCCAGCGCTCATTCTGTAGCAACAGTTCAGCCTATTTAATCTGTTTAAACATTCGGTATTTATTTACTTATTCATATATCCATAGTTTTATTTGATTGATTGAGCTCATTTAGCAGAACGCATTAAACAAATTAACATTAAGCAGCGAAGTCTTGCTGTTTATTCTGTCACGTGGAACTGGGAATGTTGGCGGTAAAATGTCATAGCAAATGCAAACAACGTACCTAAATCTGAGTACACAAACGGAGCCCTTCTCCACGGGGAGCCATCAAAATCCACGCAAAAATGTATTACTTTGAATGGAAGTCAATGGCGGAGATGCTTCAGTACGCTCAATAAACTGTTTTTTTTTGTGGAAACAGCTTGCCTCGTAATAAATATCGCGCCTTGCAGCACATTTTCAACATGTTCTGCATGCCACGTTGGGAGTTAGCTATATTTAGAATTTGAAAAAGTAGTTTTATAATTGAAATAGATTTGCTTCCAGCCATATATTCTTTTCTAAGGTCAATTAACTGGCTTTTGCACAAAGCTAAAATGACGCCATAGCTTGTATAGGCTATGATTGACTCCCAAGGCTCATTCATTTTACCCGTTATTTCCTTTTTTTTTTAGGTGACACATTCATAGTTTGCCATTTCCACCTCTTCCAGAAAATCTCTGATGAAACCGAGACTGTGAGGTCTGTTCAGTGTCATACCGCCTTAAGGTCACATCTAATTGTCACAGCCCAGACTTTTTGCCCACTGGAGATTTTTTCAATGTCACTGCACATATTTTCAGTGTTTCATCACTTGATGATATCAAGCACATTGGCTGCGTCTTTAAGTAACACATGTCGCATATTTAAAAAAGCGGTGGAGACAGCGGGGGTGCATATGCATGCTGGGTGTGATGTCGGGGAATGGCATTGGCTAAGTTCATGAATATTAAAAAAGATTATGAACAAATAAGTTAAAATTATGTTTTGCTTTGTAAATATGTGATATATTTAAATTAGGTCTCAATAAATTATTTTAACAATTCTGCACTGCGTTTGCTGAAAGAGTAAAAATGCTGTCTAAAAGAAGCTATTCCTCCTGAGAAATATGCATAGTAGGCATGATGGAAAGAAATACTTGCAAATCTTGGATAAATGATTGCTTATATTGTTGCCAAATGTGAACATTATCCAACAGCTCGCTCTCTTTTAAATTACTTAACAGTAGCAAACTGGGGAATAGAGTGTCAGTAATGTGTAATGACAAGATTAAACAATTTCTTTTTTTTTCTTTTCTTTTTTTCATCATTGAATGGAGATATGTTGTTGTCTAGTTCAGCTCCATTTTAATCTGATCTGTGTAATCAAATCGACTTTGTGAGAAACTAGATTTAGTTGGCTGGCCAGACAAAACCAGCACTTAATTTCTAGTTAAATTTCAAGAGTTCACACTTCCTTGTAATAATAATAAAGCAAATTTGACGTGCTGTCTGGGGAGCGAGCCGGGAGAACGGCGAACTCCGAACCCTTATGGTTTGAACCCTAGCGTGGGCAAGTGGGCTCGTTCACCGTATTCCCCCTCGGAAAGGCATGAATTTTTTAAAGGAAACAGTGGAGAAGGGGAGGAGGAGGGATGCACGAAAAGCGAGATGCGGGGAAATGAAGGCTGGGAGAATTTATAGTGTAGGGGAGAGATTTGATCGGGCGCGAATAAACAAGGGATGATTAGGTAAAAGGGCTGTGTGATTACTCGTTCGCGATCCTCTCGAAACCATCTTATTTGCAAAACATTTACTTTCGAACGCAGCTATGTCGGATTGTGTTTAAGGACATGTGTGTGTGTGATTCCCATGATCTGTCTCTGGAGCACATCTAGGTGTCCTGGTCTCTGCTGACATCATCTTTTGATGCTGAACCACCATCAGATGACAGTATGGACTGAGAAACAGAATAAGAGAGAAAGAGACTAATATTAGCATAAATGCCTTTGTTTTTTACAATTTAATGAGTACACCGCGTTAAGGGGAGTGTTCCCGGTTCCTGCTGATTTAATTAACGCAGCATAACAATCTTTTAACATTTTTAAATAATAGAAGCATATTAGTGTGCTATGTGTAAGACAAGGTTAAAGAGATGTATTTTATATCTAAATTTAAACTGACAGAGTGTGCCTGCCTCCCGAACAGTGTTAGGTAGATTATTCCAGAGTGTGGGGGCTAATTAGGAGAAGGATCTGCCACTCACAGAAGATTTTGATATTCTAGGTATTATCAAATGGCCAAAGTTTTGAGAAAGTAAACAGTAGTGTTAGCTACTTTGAAGCAAAAGCTTTCCAACGGTTGTCTGTTTAGAATTAAAAAATGTTTTATGGTTTCAGTCATCAAGAATTTTTTGATAAATTTTACATTTAAGGATATTTGTGTAATTGTAGCATATGATTACACTGAAAGAAAGACTAAAATACTGTATACCGACAATTTTGCCATCAATTTTCCCTTTCAGAAATCAATGTAGTAAAGATGGATGATTTTTGACAAATAGATTGACATTTGAAAAGCCTTAAAAACCAAGCCGTTATATAAAATTGTGTTGTTAAAGTTAAATAACATTACAATAGCCTTTTCCTGGTCTTTAATTGCTAGAGACATACAACTCCCATGTGTAGTCTAATTAATAGCTAAATTTAATGTAGCTTACATAACTATTATTGCGCCAAATGTACAACTTGACATGTCCTTTCTGCTTTGACAATAAGGAAGGAGAGAAGAGGTTATTAAAAATGGATGTCAATAGAGATGCTTCATTACACTTTAGAAAGGAAAAGCTGATCATTTAATGAATCATCAGCCTGTCATCTAATATTAAGTATGTTTTCCATTAAACAATCATTTTGGACTGATCCATTTTTAGAGTTTATACTCAGAACACCCGTTTGGACCTGGAAATGGAAACTCAACAAGCGATGCCGAGAGCAGATTGTATTCATGCTACCCACATGCTTGCTACCGAATGATTCTTTTGAATGAATGGCAAATGAGTGCAGATGTTAAGTAGACTGCAAATATCTATCACAACATGTCTTCATCCGCGTCAAATCAGTACGTTCTGTACATACTCTCCTCAAGGTTTAAATATACAGGAGCTGTGAATAGATCCATAGAAACGTGTCATTTCAATTTCTTGGCCTTTACGTTGCTCAGTGTCAAATTCACAGCTTAAAATTGAAACAGAAAAAAAAATTGTTTTTTTTGCTTTGCATTTGAATACTCAGGGAATGAGAGGATTTGTTAAAGCAGGTTCCCGTACCAGTCACCGAATCTTCAGGGGATAATTCACTCCCCACCAGCCCTCGACTCTTTGGACTCGCTGCTTCCTCTTCCACCGGGAAGCGGCTCCATCAGATCAGTGTTCAGGAGTGTCATCACCGTGGGAATCTCCGTCAGTGACAGCGAAATAAATAATGATTCTCATGGCAACTGCAACAAAGTGACAGCCTGGAGATGATTTAATAAAGTTCAATACAATCTAATTGAAGTTGTGAGCGAAAGCCTCTTGAGAGCGATCCCTTTCTGAATATGTCACAACCTCTGAAGTGCGAGTTGTCGCTGTGGGAGAAACTTGGTTGGTGGTTACTGAACTTAAATTAAAATTTTACACTTACTCTCAGTGTAAGATATAAACTCTTTGTGGAAAAATTACCCTGACCTCAATGCTCCCTTGACATATGTAATGGGAGATCCATGGATTTTGGAAACCAGCATACAGTACCTTGTAGACCATCCAGTAGGTCAAATACTTTTAGATCTAAGATCCAGTAAATATTAGACACATAAGGCGGAAATACACATGATACAGAAAAACTGACCATACACTTACCACTGAGGTTCACACACTACCGGACGTGAACACATTATGTTTTGTTTTCTCTGACAGTATGGAATCATAATCTAATGCAAAACAATAAAAATTCTAATAAAATAAAAATGTTTTGGGATTCCCCAACAACAGGTTGACATGCATGCAAGGTCAAAAAAACACTTTCATTGTCTCATCGACTCCCAAATGACTCGCTCAACGATTCATTTTTCCAAACCTCCTTGAATGACTCTAATCTGTGGTGATCTAATCTAGTCTCATGGCATAAATGTACCTGGGCACACTTTCTAGCGAGGCATGAAATACATACTAATAAGTACATTTCACTGCAGTTTCCAAAAGAAATTAACACTAGAGGCAATAAAACTCTGACAAAGAGTTTCGATTAATAAAGCATAATTTTCACACAATTACTTGAAGGAGAGCATGTTATGACTTCAAAACAATATTAATATGCCGGGATTTTTGAAAACAGATGCTTTTGAACGTTAGCATCACGTATATGCAGGTATGCATGACAATCCAAGAAGGTATTAGCAGTTTATTAATTTTATTTCATTTTCATTTCAAGTCAAAATGACCTTTATTTCAGCGTGTAACCATTTTGACGTCAAAAAAACAACAAAAAAAACACAGGCCTGAGAGAACTTCATTTTCAAAACAATATACTGTATGTGTAGTTGGGTTAGATTTGGTGTTGGGCATATTTCCAACATGACAGAGCATTAACTTATGGATATATATGGATATTTGAATTCTGAGCCACCACAAAACATACCTAAAGCAACGTATTTAAAACGTTGCATCACAGTTGTCACAATTTTAAAAATGTCTGTACTATGTTTCTGGGGCTTGAATACTTGTGTTGTGTTGCTGTCTATGAGGTGGTCCGAAGATGCACGAAGGTCTTATGGGTTTGGAGCGACTTAAAGACAGAAATTTTGTTTTAGGGTGAACCCTTTAAAAATTGTATTTGGACACTTTTGGTTGTCAAACAGTAGAATAATATTTACAGTTACTGAGCTGTGGAACTCAACCTGTGGTTACTCTGTTAAGAAACCTGAACTTGATGTGAACTGACTTCATATTGTATTGTTTGTAGCTCAGGATGTGCATGTGAAGGTCATTCCACAGCCACAGAATGAACCCTAATCAATGAGATGCACTGAAATAACTTCCATTACTCCTCATCCACCATTTCCATCATGTCTATGCATCTGATTAACTGCTAATTGAGCATATTTACAAGAAAGCATTCCATAAGCATTTCCCACTTCCCTCAGAGGGAGGAGAACTACAGATTTTGTCATCTTACGAGAAAAGCAGGATGCACTGAATCAAAGCATAGGCCATTGATTCACAATGAAGCTTGTGATATCTCAGTCAGATTGGGTAACAGGACGGGAGCATAATGCTTTCACACTGAGAAACCAAGGTCTGAAAACCCAAGACTATATTGATTTTTTTACGCTGAAAGATTTGTATGAAGGGGTGCATTTGATCAGGGTTTAGTCATAAAACATCACCTCTCGGCCCTGTGGGTAATGTGGCTGTACCGCCCAGGAAATTAAATTAGGAAATTAGAGTCGCTGTATTTAAATGAGACTATCGGCAGCGACTCGCTTCCTGTGTTTTACTGTTCAACATTAACCTCGCTGAAAGCACCACGAGGCAATTAGAATCACCAAATCACGTACGCTAGGTTTTAACATTTCATTATGTGAATAGTGAGCCGTGTATAATTAAAAAAGTATTGATAAACACATACCTGAGCATCGGCAGGGCACGGCACTGTCAGGATGGCTTTCATGATTACAATATCTTCCCATCTCTCCTTCCTGAGGGCCAGAAGTGACTAAGGCATTCTGATAGGGGCTTATAGAGAATAAGAGAGGTCATTTTAAAGCAATTACAAAAAATGAGCAGACGGTTTCTATTAATCTAGGTTATTTCCTGGTGCTTAAGCGGCACACTTGGACAAGTACAGTGTAACTGTTACTCTTTCCAACAGGAGCATTTAGAGTGATGGTTTTTAACGGTTCAACAAGCACTCTACGTGGCTTTGCCTATTAAAAGAACAGATTAAACAGGTTTGGAGAATTAAAAGGTTACTCCACCAAAATTACTAAAATTAAATTTTTAAAATTCGGACAATGTCTTGAAACTATGTTCCCCTTGTATTTTTTATAAACTAAATTTAGAGGTGGCACAGATATGAGGTATCAAGCCCTGCCCTCTGGGATCTGCCATCCCTTCCAAATAATAGAAGAATTACAATTGCAAATTTTTTACTGTAGAAGACAAAAAATACTATCATTTTCTGTGGATTTAATGAAGCATGGATTAATTGTTCACCACAAGATTAGTGTGCTAATCAATTTTGATTTCATGTGGACAAAAATCAATATTTCATTCAGTTTATTTAGGTAGGCATGCAATGGAGTACAACACAAATAGCCGGTAATTATCACAAAACATGGTTCAGTGTGTTTGTGCCGTAGTCTCTCTGAAATAGCAACATATTTACACCTAAAATGTCTATAGGAGAGCGAGTGAGAAGATATAAAAAAGGGAATGGGCCGGAGGTTATCAGTTTGAATCTGGTCACTCGACGCCTACCGAGTGCAGAGGGCAAGTCCTGCCACAGCCCCGGGGAAGAGTGGCACACGGAAATGAGATGTACAGCATGTCAGGCGAAAGAAATGCGTAGAGGGAGAGAAGACAGATGGAATCTATGAGCATCTCTGGCCTCGGAGGAGAGCGGGGAGGTCAGCTCATAAGAATTTGGCTGGTGTTACTGCAGAGGTGGTCATCTCCCACATAACTCTCCCCTCATTCCCTTTTTTATTTCAACCCACACAACACAACAACCCTATATTACATTCTCTACTTTGTTCTTAACTGGAAAACGTTAGGATGTGTGCAAGACAATCCAAGAAGGTATAATTAGTTTATTAATTTTATTTCATTTGTTTTTATTTAAAGTCAAAATGAACTTTAATGCAGTGTGTAACCACTCTAAGTAAATTATGTTTGATTAACTCATTTCGGGAGGAGCACTGAAGAATGATTAGCCAGCTTCTGCCGATCATCTGATTCCCTAAATACCTATCAGAGGCTAACTCTTTCCTTTAAATACTGCCAACTTCCTCTACCTAGTATCTTCATTCTTTTCATCCCTCCGCCACCCCTCACGCCACTCAATGGGAGCCGAGTGGCCTTCCACAGCTCGGAGTTCATCCCTCGCCACTGTCACCTCTGGCTCGTTAATCGGGGACACCCAGTTTTAGCCGACACTCAAGCATAACCATAGCTCTCTAGGCCGATTCACTTTCCCACCCTCCTCCCGGGGGGCATGCAGTGACCAGGCCGGTCCCCGAGCTCTACCCAACCCACACCTCCTAGGGGTTAATCCCCTGGGGCTCGGGGTCCTCTGCCTGCTCACCGGACAGTTCGCCAAATATGCGTATGATTATTAATTATTAATTATGAACTTGTGAAATGAAAACATCCTGCAAAGTTTTAAATCTGAAAGAGCACTGTGTATAAAGGTATTGTCTCTCATAAGAGTTGACTCTGAATCATTGAAATGAGTCGTTTTTTATTCCCAAACTGTTTCATGTTGACGTCAAAATGGAACGCAGACTCGTGAAAACTTCATTTTGGCGTTGATCTTAATAAAAATGCAGATTCATGCTTGTAGTTTTTTCAAAGCTCACAAACGCTGCTTTAAATGAAATTGACTCCTCAGAAAGGTTAGGAAAAATGAATCATTAAACGATTCGTTAGGGAGTCATTTAACAAGTGAGGTAAAAAAGATATTATAAATAATGTAATATTAAATATTATAACAGCATGAAACAGTTTTTTTTTTAAATGCAGGTCAGCCTGTTGCCTGGGACTCCCAAAAACAAAATAATAGGGGCACCTTAAAGCAACAGTACATCCAGAAATGATTATTCATAAAAAAAAAAATCCATAAAAAGTAATTTTCATCACTCGTTTACACAAGTGAATTATTCCTTATGGCACCAATACATTTCCTTTACAGCTCCTTTATGCAAAAATAAAACAATAATGAACAGATCAGAATCAACACTGGTGTGGTATAAATGGCAGTAGAACCTGCTAAAATGTTTGAATTTAAAATTAAATGTTGTTTACATTAAGTGTCTTGTTTACTTGTTTGTCAGCAAACTTGTTTACTTGCATGTTTAATGAAGGGCCACCATTTTTAGCTTTCCTCAGAGATTCCTTTGAGTAGAGACACCTGTAAACAAACTTTTTTTTTTCTTGAAGGTGTGTGTCAGCAGGAGGGCTTTGACATTGCTGGATTCTTGTCCACAGGGAGGGTGGAGTGATGTGTGTGACAGGTGTCAGAGGAATCTGTCAATACCTGCAGCTTTGATGAGATGCACCCATCTGTATGTGTGTGTGCTTGTTATTGAGGACAGAGTTTATGCTCAAGTAATCATGTGTCTGTTTATGCATTTTAATATGCATAATTGTGTAGTCAAGACAAAACTTTTTTAGGGTTTAGACTCAAGGTTATTACAAACAATGAATGTCTTTAAGGTGTCATTCACATACTTTTGTCACAAGCGTGTCCTTTCATAAATTAATAGCCTATATTCCAACCCAAATGTAGCATTTCACGAGTGTACTATATCATATGAATTTGAACAACTAGTGATTTGTATTAAAATGTGCAATAAAAAAATGATATAGGCTATATATGATACGTTTGTTCATGCAGAATTCAGCTTCTTGTTATATGAACATCCTAGACTTACTTACTTCCTGAAAATATATACATCTATAATTAAAATATGAATTATGATGTTTAAAACAGTAATGAAACATAATTGTTTACCGAAAAAGTAACACTGTTACTGAAGAATGAGTTATGGCATGTGATGTGTGAAAAATCTCTAGTTAAGTCTCTTGTTAAAAATCATTGCGCTTGTTAACAGATTATTTGTATTGTAAATCATTTCCTATCAAGCAGAAAGTTTGTCAAATGTATTAAGGAGAGAAGGACAAATGAGTCTAGCGCTTGCATGAAAGAAATGAAAGTAGTGTAAATAACAGTTCCTAAAAAAAATGATTCATGGCTCTGTTCTTGAAGGATGCGTTAATAGACCTTTAACAACAAATATATGCTTACAAACCCCCCACCCACTCTTTTTTAACATCAGAGCCAAGTTTTTAGGTAACGGTGAGACTGCTGTGGCAACCACACACTTCACCTTCTTGGAAAAAGCAGTGTTGTTTTTAATGCTAATTATCTTGGTGTTACCGCTGGTGTGATTTTGTGCGATCGCGCTGATAACAGGTGGCCAGATGGCATGCCACGTCAAGTGTCAACAAAATGCTGTGGTAGTGTCTTCTGTTCATTTTAGATCATTTGAATGTAACTGGTGGAGAAGAGTATACTGTGTATATGTATTAAATAAATCATGATATTCAATCTCTCAATTCCTTTTGCATTTTAAAGTGAACATAAATGGCAGTGGATTGAAAATCCAATTAAGTGCATTTTTAAATTTGCGTATGAATCGCAGGAGGCCACACATGGCCTGCACAGCTGAAACGAACAGGTTTCATCATTAATGGCAGAAAGCATTTATTAATCACAATCAGAGACTACGCCAGCAAACTCATGCTAGGAATGGAGATAATGTCATTAGAATGCTGAAATTAGGTTGTGTTTGATGTGTGTGTGGGTGTTTGAGTAGAATGTTTAGATTTCTCTTTTCAAGTGCATTCTACTATAGAGCTGAAGATCAACATGATACCACAGCTAGCTTTCCAACGGCCATGCTTTTTCAATGCACAATGCACATGCCTATCATGCTGAAATAAATGATCCCTTGAGGCCTGCCAAGGCCTTTTGCACATACTGTAATGTATTGTATTCACACACGCACACTGCTGAACGCTGAAATGTTTACCTTCAGCCTGTCTGTCAATAGTCCGACCTTTTCTAAATGTATAATATATACAGTGAGTACGGAAAGTATTCAGACCCCCTTAAAATTTTCACTCTTTATTATATTGCAGCCATTTGCTAAAATCTTTTAAGTTAATTTCCCCCCTTTGTTGACATTTTTGCAGATTTACTAAATAAGAAAAACTGAAATATCACATGGTACTAAGAATTCAGACCCTTTGCTCAGCATTTAGTAGAAGCCCCCTTTTGATCTACAGCCAATGAGTCTTTTTGGAAAAGATTGGAAAACAAGTTTTTCACACCTGGATTTGGGGGTCCTCTGCCATTCCTCCTTGCAGATCCTCCCCAGTTATGTCAGGTTGAATGATAAACGTTGGTGGACAGCCATTTTTAGTTCTCTCCAGAGATGCTCCATTGGGTTTAAGTCAGTGCTGAGTGATGGTTGACTTTCTACAACTTTTTCCCATCTCCTAACTGCATCTCTAGAACTCAGCCACAGTGATTTTTGGGTTCTTCTTTATCTCTCTCACCAAGGCTTTTCTCCCCCGATGGCTCAGTTTGGCCGGACGGCCAGCTCTAGGAAGGGTACTGGTTCTTCCAAATGTCTTCCATTTAAGGATTATGGAGGCCGCTGTGCTCATTTTTTTTGAAACCTTGGCCAGATCTGTGCCTTGCCACCATTCTGTCTCTGAGCTCTTCAGGCAGTTCCTTTAACCTCATGATTCTCACTTGCTCTGACATGCATTGTGAGACAGGTGTGTAGCTTTCCTAATCAAGTCCAATCGATAAAATCAAACACAGCTGGACTCAAATGAAGGTGTAGAACCATCTCAAGGATGATCAGAAGAAATGGACAGCACCTGAGGTAAATATATGAGTGTCACAGCAATACTTAATATGAATAATTAGGACCATGTGATATTTCAGTTTTTCCTTTTTAATAAATCTGCAAAAATGTCAACAATTCTGTGTTTTTCTGTCAATATGGGCTGCTGTGTGTACATTAATGAGGAAAAGGAAAAAAATGAACTGAATGATTTTAGCAAGTGGCAGCAATATTACAAAGAAAAATCTAAGGGGGTCTGAATACTTTCCGTACCCACTGTATATATAAATGTGGATGTGTCTATTAAGTGCATCATTAAAGAGGGAATATACGACATATGGGATTAATATTCATATATATTAATAAAAACAAATAATAAAGTTTTTATTTTATACCTATTTAAAAACCACATGGGAATATATATTTACTGAATCATCCAATGAAAAAGACAATGTACAAACATGAAAATGTATATTAAAATGAATATTACTTTAAAATCACTTGTAAAATTGTTAATCTAACAGTAATAGCCTATCAATGGTCTGTGAATTTCTGTAGCCACTGATTTGCAGCACTACAGTTCACCACACAGTCATACGGACAAAGACCACAATAATAAAAATAAGGGAAGACAGAGGATGAAGAAGAGAAGTAGGCAGCACACCGCAACCAATTAAATATTTACAGAGGCCCTTCCTTCTGACACCTTGATGATGAAGAGAGGCAGCCCAGAATTATCAGATGGTTGAAGCCGGAGGCTGGAGCGGATTAAACATTAACTGGCAGATAGATCCGTTTTTTCCACGTCTGATCCCATTAACTCCGGCTGGGCTGCATGAAGCCCCTGTACGCTCTCAGTCGAGTTCAGAGCGCGGCTTCATACCTGCCCTTTGGCCACCTGTCATATCCACAGCACCGCAGAGCACTGACTTCAACCACCTGCCCTCCGCTCACTCAAGAACAAGAGATCTGAGCTTCCTCTAAACACCAGCAAGTTAGCATCATTACACACTTAACTACCTGAGAGGAATAGTTCAGTCTTTATGTACTGCAGAGAAGAAGATTTTCAGTGACAAATTATTTATTATTTGTTCTGCAAATAAATCATTTGTATTTATTTTCTTGTTTATTATGTGATATGGCAGACTTTATATCATATATACATTATACAGTCCTTAAAAAAAAAAAAAAAAAAAAAAAAATAAATAAATATATATATAAATAAAAATTAAAAAAAAAAGTTTTTATTCTAAAAGTGAAATTTAAGCATGACAAAATGATAGTGAAAAACATCCTTAATGTGAAATAGAAAATACATGCTTAATGCTGTAAATATATTTGGTTATTATGTAAAGTAGTGCTAAATGTGTCTTAAAATATGCAGGGAAAATATGCATATAATATAAATACTAGAAATGACTCTTATGCGCACAAAACTTGCATTGATTTGATTCAAATACAGTAATATTACAGTAAGATATTATTTTTATTTAAAATAATTGTTTTCAATGTAAATATATTGTAAAATGTAATTTATTTCTGTGATCATATAAATAAGTATAATATGCTGATAAAATAATAATTATTATTAGTGTTGTGACAACAGCTGTTTTATGTTTTTGTGGAAACCATGACACTGAAAAATAAATTCAAAAGTAAACCATTTATTTGAGAAATATAAAAAGAATGAAATATTAAAATATATTTTAAAGTCCTTACTGTCACTTTTGATCAATTCAATGCACCATTGCTGAATGAACCATATTTCTTTAAAAATAATTGAGATGATGTTATTGACCCCCAAACTTTTGAACAGTTGTATAAACAAAAATGGTGTGATTTATTTAAGCCATCCGTTGAAACTACCTTGGTTGACCAGCTAGTGACCGCCTCGACCAGCACAGCACAGCATGATCCAGGAAAACCAGGAATACCTGCTGATCACAGGGAACTTGTGGCTGTGTAAAGTATGCAAAAGAGGCTTGGAGTGGTTCATGGACTGAATTTGTTTAAACGGATCATTAATTCCACTTAGTTCACATCGCCTATTGACTTAGCTGGTGTCGTGAGATACAGATTTGGCTTCGTTTGCAAACAGATTAAGGGATTTTGTACCTCATTTTACACACGCTTTTGTATTGATTACACGTGGGTAGCCTTAGCCTACCAGCCAATATGCTGCGTAAACCCACCCCTCTTTCCTATAAACCACGTCACGCGGGGTAATGTGTGGTTCTGATGTCTTCAATCTGTTGGGTGTAAGGTCTGCTCGGTTCTCCAGACACTATTCCCTCTCCACATCTCCATCGACGCACACCCCCACCATGAGTCAGAGAGACCGAAATCAGCTCGATAAACTCCAGCGGAGATCTTTACCATCGAACCTCGCAGCTCTGTCATCCCCCCAAGACCTGTCAGTTTTACCCCCATTTCTGACTTGGATAAAAGCCCAAAACCCGAAGCAGTCCGAGATCAATAAGGCAGTTAAACTGTAGCAGCCTCGAAGAAAACCTCACACGCTCCGGACCAAAGGCAGGGCCCGGCGGTACTGCGCAGACTCCTTTTGACGGATTTGTTGAAAACGGCTGGATTAAGGTCAACATTAAACACGTCAAGTCGCGTTGAAAATGCTGCGGACGGAGCCGAGTTTCTTCTTCTCCAGCCGAAGGGCTGAAAATGCATTGCAAATAGAATTTTTGAGCAAATGCGCATTCACGCTGTCGCTGGCATTTAGATCTCATTTGCCTTTTGTTTAATTTTTCTATGCATAAGCGCTGTGGTGTATCACAATGGAACATGCTTATTAATGACTCCTGAATATAATGTGCTGAACGCTTCCCAATAATTGAATCTTTTAGGCCTACTGTTATTTTCCCTCCCTGCACCACTTCATGGGGGAAAACTTGGTGGCTAAAAGTGTTGAAAATGTTAGAAGTGGCAGCCACTCAGAATGACAAATCATTTAGTTTATTTTCACTTATATTATCATGTTCTGACTGATGGCATTCAGTTTAAATATATACTCCTGGTGTTCATTTATACTCCTATTTACCAAAGGAAAACAAAACAAGAGTAAAATTTGCTGTAAGTGACTTCATGCTAATAAAGAGTATGAAAACTATACTCCTTGGATTCCTGCTGTTTGAATTAATCATATGAAGTGGCATTGTTTATTGCTATGCTTTACATCTAAATCTTAAATATGCACAAACAATTACAGGTAAATATCAGAGAAATTGTTGACTAGAAGGAAATGTTTGAAGTTGCAGAATGCATTCCCACTTCATTTAATTCACTTCATTTTCATGTCATAACTGATAAATTGCAAATATCATAAATAATTTAGCCTATTGTAACATTTCACTTCACAATGTTTTCTTTGACACAAATAAATAACAATGCATGTGGAATTGATGCTTAAATATGTGTATTCCGTCATTTATATGCGGCCACAGAATGTAGTTTGTAGTTTGAGCTAAATAACATTTCGTTGCAGACTTTTGTAAGCTTTATCACTATTCCTCATCATCTCCAATTAATAAAACATACAAACTACTTTATGATTTTTGCAATGAATCATACACAATAAGAATTGAAAATAACTATTAACTGTGATTAATCACAACCAAAATAAAAGTTTTTTTTTATGTCCAGTTTATGTATATATATTTTAACGTGTGTACTGTGTATATTTATTAGGTAGCTCATATACAAAACACACACATGCATGTGTATATATTTAATAAAAATGTTATATTTAATATATTTATATATATTTAATATATTTATAAATATTTAATATATTTATATATAACATAAATTATATGAATATAAAAATATACATGCAAATATTTTCAAAATATATACTTTATGTGAGTGTCTTTATACAGTATATACAAAAGAAATATATACGCAATACACACACATATATTATGTATACAAAAACTTTTATTTTGGCCACCCAGCACTAAAAAGAATAATTAAAAATAAAACAAAAACTGAAAGTTACATGTTAACTGCTGTTATAATAAATGCTCTTAAATTTCTAATATTGCTGTCCTTTGAGTTTCTAGAAAAACAGGAACATGGAACAAGAAAGTACTGTAAATAAGCATTTCTATTTTATGTTGACTTTAAAGTCCTACAGTTTCCTCAGCTCCTGGTCGTTGCATCAGGCCCTGCATCACTTCCTGTTTCAGCTGAGCTAACCAAACATGCAGGGTATACAGTGTACGTGTCCCCATGGGTCTTCGGCAACCATCTTCTCTTTGACATTGATAAATGAAACGTTCTTTCAGAATTATCTACCTGACACTGATGCGGAGCGTGGCACGCTCATTCTGAATGCATGCTACAGCGTGTATGTCTGGGCCGGCGCGCAGAGCCATGTCACAGGAGGAGAGAACGTGGGCGGAAGCGCCCTGCTCTGGGCATCTGGCACGGTCCTTGAGGAGGAGAGACGGGGAAATGCGAATGGGCCGGAGGTTAGGCAGGCTGCTACCCAGGAGTCTGCTCTGTCAGTATAATTCGGCACTGGCGCTAAGAACAAAACCCGCGTTACCTCGGGGAGAAGAAATCAACGAACACCTGCTTAGGAGAGCGAGAGCTCTAGGGTTTCTGGGAGGGGTGAGGAGCAGGAGCAGCAGCACGCTGTCAGACCGCGGTAAGAGAGAGAGAGAGATGAAGACGCGAGAGAATTAAAAAAACCAAAGAGAGGAGGAATAGCATACTAACATACTGCTCTTACTGTTTCTGCACAAACAGGACCAGAGCATGCTGTGCGCAATACAGCATCCCACAATGCAATGCTCTTCAATTGACCTTCTATTTCCAGATTTCCAACCAGAGGACAGCATGCAATCATTCTAGTCTTACTATTTTACAGTATACAGACTACATACTAAGTCAGTTTACTATGCAAGAAGTGCTCTATAATTGTTCTAATAAGAGCTCAGTGTATGCAATATTATATCATATGTGATATCAGACATGATTCCAACTTCTGTATGGCATACTATCACACTACTTTTACTATTTCTGCAGTACATATTCTTCCTAGTATGCACATTTTCTGTATGCATTAAATAAATATAAGTGAAAAAATATTTTAAAAAGTGCTAAATGCATACCACAATGCAATTCCATTTCCAGATTTCCAACCACAGGACAGCATGCAATCATTCTAGTCTTACTATTTTTTACAGTATACAGTCTACATAGCGTGCAAGCTAAGACAGTTTTCTATATGCATGAAATGTTATAAAAAGAGCACGGTGCATGCAATATTATATGTGATATCAGACATGATTTTAACTTCAGGACAGCATACTATCACAATACTTTTATTATTTCTGCAGTACATAAGGTGCACACTATGTCTATAAGCCCATTATCTGTATGCAGTAAATTAATATTCAAAAAGTGCGTGCACTATATGCCACAATGCAATTCCATTTCTAGATTTCCAACCACAGGACAGCATGCAATAATTCTAGCCATACTATTTCTACAGTATACAGGCTACAAAGTGTGCATTCTTAGTCAGTTTTCTATATGCATGAAGTAGCTGGATGTGCAGTTGTATGCGATCAGGCATGATGACAACATACTATCACTCTGGAGTATGCATACTGAGCACATTTTCTGTATGCATGAAATCTGCCAGTGCTCAGTTCCTGAACTGTATCCAACAATGCAACGCTCTTCACTTGACCTTTCATTTCTGGTACGATGAATGAACCAGAAGTGACATCAGACATGATTTTCACATTCAGGACAGTATATTATCATTACTGTTTTTACAGTAACTATATGGACTACGTCAATTGTGCATGACGTACCTGGCTGTGTAGTTTTTGCCTAAATGTTTAATAAAAAATGTTTAACTTAATGTTTAACTTACATTTTCAGCAGCATACTGTACAGGATGCATACTGAGCAAATTTTTACTATGCGTAAGGGCCAGGATGTGCAGCTTTTGTAAAAAATGTGCACTTAAAAAGAGCTCAGTGCATGCAATATTATGTTATATTTGATATCAGACATGATGCAGCTTAGCATACTATCACATAATGTTTGTTATTTCTGCAGTATAAAATATGCACACTGTGCATACTAAGCACATTTCCTGTATGCATTAAATTTATATAAAATGAATGCTCTGTATCCCACAATGCAATGCTCTTCACTTGACCTTCCATTTCCAATATGATGAATGAACCCGAAGTGACATCAGACATGATTTTCAACTACAGGACAGCATACTACAATTCCTGCAGTACACAGAATGCTTTCTGTGCACGCTAAGCACATTTTTAGTATGCATAAAGTACCAGAACGTGCTTATTTTATCAAAATGTGCAGAACAAAAAAATCTCATTGTGTGCAATACTGCATCCCACAATGCAATGACCCTGCATTTCCAGTGTGAGGAATGAGTGCTCACCAAAATGTTTTAATCGGCTTATTATTCTTGCTGTTAGTTTAGAAATAAGATAAAATTGCAAAATAACAGTTCTGTTTCATATATCGTATTTTAACATATTTTACTGCATTTGTGTGCCATATTAAGTAAAAAAAAAAGAGGTAAATATACACAAGGCAGAAGTAGTATGCTAGTATGCTGTTCAATCTGTTAAATTTTCATTCTACAAGAGCGCCTTGTCTTTTTACTGCTGATCATGTCAGAGAGAACAAAATAAAGCTCTTGAAGCTAATATTTATTCGAACTCTGAACGTTCAACACTGATCTTCAACATAATTCTCTCCATAAAAACTTCAAACACAAGCGCTGCCACTCCAGGAGCCTGTCTGCGCTGTGAGAGTTTCCTGGCTGCCTTCCACACGGCGTACTTGTGTTGTTGTTTGCTTCTGCCGGTTTTGTTTTGCATGGATGAGACGAAACACTTGGCGTCGCGACGGCGGCTCAGTAACACAAGCGCGCGCTTCCCTCGATGACTGCATTAGCTGAAGCAGATTTGCTCAGATGAGCCCTGCACACCCATTCTGCCAAGTGGCCCTCATAAGATAGCCTTCGAGAGGCATATTTTTGGGTTTTGCTTTCGAGGGCGAAGGCGCATTAAAGGGCAGCGATCGATGGAGAGCCGTTTAATCTGCTTTCAGAGCCTGGCTTAGAGTGGCTGGGCAATTGGGAGATCGCAATTTCTACTGCACCCATCTTTCGGACAAGAGACGTATCAATGTCTGGCAGCCCGGTCGCGGATTTTCACGCGGGTTATGATGTCAACAGGCTTACGGGCTGTTGATGAAACACAAAAATCTATCAGAATGTTAATGAAATGGAGAAGCAAAATATATTTCATATCTATGAGCGCGGATTCTTCACGATAAAGAAAAAAAAACATACTCCCAATTTGAAATGCGGTAATACTTTACAATACAGGAGCACAAATTAAATAGTTAAATAATGCTTAAAGGGTTAAAGCATTAATTACTCACCCTCATCTCATTCCAAACCCGTAAGACCTTCATTCATCTTCAGAACACAAATTAAGACATTTTTTATGAAATCGGAGAGCTATCTGACCTTTCATAGACAGCAACACAAATGACGCATTACTGTATATTGTGGCACAGAACTATTAACTCATTTTCTAAGTAATATGTTATTATGGTTATAGATTTTAGATGAGTTAGTTAGTTATTCATGTGCCTCAAGTAAAGTCATAATGTAATGATACCCATGCAAATCATTAGTTAATGTTTGAGTAGACAATTAGAAGTTGAAAGGAATGGCTTCAACCCATTAATTAACATATGAATTTACTCAAATCTTAATTAAACACACCTGAAGCAGCTAATCAGGCTCTGATGTTAGAAACTTCCATGCAGGTGTGTTGAGGCAAGCTGAAGCTAAACTCTTCTGGACACCGGCCCTCCAGGACCGAGTTTGGACAGCCCTGCTTTATTGCATATCATTGTATTGTAGTGTCACCAAATATCCATTACTCAAAAGAATCAAGATCACAATTTCCCCTCTACATGCCGACTTTAAACTAATCTAAAAACAAACAAAAAAAGACAATATACAAAATCTGAAACTGCTTTTCATCATGACCTGTGATCAGAAAGCTCAAGTAAAGTTGGGGGTCCTATTATACCTTTTCACTTTCTATACTTTATACTTATTTTTATACTTATTTATAGTTAATGTGACATTTTACTGTTAGAGAATCACAAAGATCTGCATGTTACAAAGCTCAAAGTGCATTCCAAAGACTTAAGAACTATGACGAAAAAGGCTTCCCCCAGATATTGTGCCACTCATTTAAATAATCCCCCCTGGGTCAGCTACCGCCACGACTCGTCCTCGCTCCGAGCGGGCCTCGAACCCATGTCTCCGGCATGGGAGGCGGGCGCTCTAACCAGGAGGCTAAAGGCCATGACCTCTAGCGTCAGTCGCTAGAGCGCCTCT
>JAUCMU010000043.1:3159520-3170464 GCA_032275025.1 Enteromius treurensis
ATTTCAGTTTTTCTTTTTTAATAAATCTGCAAAAATGTCAACAATTCTGTGTTTTTCTGTCAATATGGGATGCTGTGGGAAAAAAAAAAAGATTTTTGCAAATGGCTGCAATATAACAAAGAGTGAAAAATGTAAGGGGTACCCACTATGTAGTCACATTATTTACAGGGCAGTATCTAATTGACCTCTGTTGAATCTGAAGCTGATAAAATGCTTGCTCAACATTAAAATAATCCGGTTCAGTGCTTGTTTTGAGTAGATCCTGCAGCACATTATCAGAGTTCCTCTAAAATCCTCCACCTCCCCTGCTCCACCTGTCTAGATCTGCTTCAGGATTCATGTATGTATGCACATTCATACAGCAACGGCATATTCAACAAAAGCAATATCATACAGATGCAGTTTGCAAAGACTACTATATTAAAAACAAGTGGATAGACATTTAGGATTAAAAAGTGACAATTAGCACACCTGACTATCTGGAGTAGATCTATTTAGCCTTTTGCCTTTCAGACAGAATATTGTAAGAGTATAGGGTGCAATCGGAGGGCAAAGAGGAACAGTGTCAGTACTCAAACTCAACCGAATTGCTATCTTGCTGTATATCCGTCTATTGTTGTAGAACTGCACATTAGGCTATGGCTGCAACATATTAGTAGTAATATTGTCAGCATAATTAATCAGATATTAGCTGTGAAAATCATAACTATCATAGGCAACACAACCTGCTTTTATGTAAGTATTGTAATAAGTGATTTTACACGAATTTGTCATACCAAAATGTATATATATGTAGGTTAAATATTAACATGAAAGTCTTGAGATGTTTATCTAATGTAATGATATCTGATAAATAAAGTCTGCATGAGATGTGGCCCTCTAACTGAATTACTTGTAATAACAGCAGCCATCTTATAGCTTATTTTATGTACATGTACATTTATGACTTGAGTTTTTTTTACCCTGATATTACACAGAAAACGAGTTATTTTTCAAACTCTTTATATTTTATGTGAAAAGTCATGATTATGTAATAATGGATTCATTTTTCTTTGCTGTTGGACGAAATAGCAACACAAAAATGGTATTTGCCATGTTAAGAGACAACATTATATATTTATTGATCAATGTAAAATAAAATGCTAAAAACAAAAAGACTTGTGAGTGCGGATCATGGTTTTATATGCAGTACCAAGTAATCTAACAGACTGACACACAAAACTAAAATACTAAAGAGTGCAAAATACTTTATGGCACTGAAGACATCATCAGATGGAGAACTTTGCAGTGTTGCGGTATGTGCACATATACACACCCTCTCCAGTGCATGCACTTCATGACAGAGGCCAGGATTACATGACTGATAGCATTAAATTGCTTTTATCCAAGTTTTTATCAGGATTTACCGGCCCCTAGCACCATTGGGTTCCGCCACCTCTGTTTCAATAAATCACCCTGGTGAGTGGTGCGGCACAGCAGAGAGAGAGAGAGAGGCTAAGATTGATGACCTGACCAAAAAACTGATGCCAGAACAGCCACACAGCGTTCTGATGGAGAAACATATGTACATTTTTAGGCCATAATGGAAAATGTCAATCACAGTGAATGCGGGCTGGAAACTGTATTTTTCATTACAGAGAAATGCCAACTCATTTCCTGTTTACAGACCTCTGATCAATCTCACAGCACAGACAGAATGACAGCCAACGGGTCAGGGGTGTCTGTAATAGAGAAAACAGGAGGGCAAACCTGATGTGCATAAGGTTTGTGAGTATATGTAGGTAAATGTGTGTCAAAAAAATAAAAACTTGTGTCCAGATTTTGCTGGTGAACTGAGAAAATGAAATAAAATCATTAAGAAAAACTCAAATATGTTTTAAATGAAGAAGCTTATGTTCATAAGGTCAGCATTTTGAGATCACAAATACTTGTAACCTTGTAATACTTTGTAACCTTTTTGTTACTGGGAATTATAGAAAGTACAAATTACTTGAGGAATTAGTCCATTCTTTCTTTGGTGTGAATTTTTATAGTTAATCTAGTCATATACTCAAATTAAATGAAAAAACTTAGTACTTTCATTCTGTCTCTATGCATGTAATATTCCATGAAGTGCATGTGCCCCTATTATGATTTTTTAATTGACCTTTCATGCAGTGTATAACAGCTCTAAGTGAATGAAAACATCCTGCTTTAACCATCCAAGTTTTAGATCTGAAAGTGCACCGTGTATAATGTTACAGTCTCTCAAAAGAAAGAGTTGACTCTGATCATAGAAATGAGTCATTTTTAAAACAAGTCCCAAGTCGTTTCATGTTGACGTCTAAATTAAACATTAGCATATTGCTCGCCCACTTATTGATCTTTTAGTGCTGATCTGAATGAAAATGCAAATTCATTATTTGCCACTAGGTGCCAATTTCAGAGCGGTAACAGCTCACAAACACTATGTTAAATGAAATCGACTAATCACCAGAGTGATTATTTATTAATAAAATCCTTTGGGAGTAGTTGAGCCAATAAGTAAGTGTTTTTTGGCTTGCATGCATGTCAAATTGTTCAAAATATGAACCTTTCATAACCCATAATATACTGTAGGGGTACTTTAAACTAACTTTGACCCATAATATGTTCTATTTCTCTTTGTGAAGAAACGTTTCAGTGTGACAATTTCCACTAAATTCTAAAACAAAGAGGAAATTATTGTTCTTAAAGGCAGAGTAAGTATTCAGGTTTAGAAACATTTTTTTGTTATGCTGGTTGAAAGTTACAAATGAAGTAGTCAAAATGTATGTATATGTATTTATATCATCCCAAACATGAGTACAGTTTGGGGTTGATGTTTAAATACGGTAAGTCTAAATAATCAAATGATTATTGCTGTTAAAACTTTCGTTTAAAATGTTTGATCAATGTCTGACAATATGTGTAACCTTAAAATACTTTTTGTTGTTAAATATGGCACCACTGTGTATTGGTAACAGAGAACGTTCCACACTACTAAGTGTCAGTATGACGGGTTGCCATCACATGACTAGCTGAATGCTATTTGTATAGTACTACATATCTTGTTCTGTCTCCCTCTGCTTTTGGTTATTTTTGCTCAGAGAACAGATGTGTTATAAGTGACAAAATCTGCATCTACAATGGCACTGATAACTTGAAACTACTGTATTGAAACAAAACCTTTAAACATGCATAAAAAGATTTGCTGGTCCTAGCTGGTTTAAAATGGTTACACAGACCCGCCAAGTTAGTGTAGAACTGGTTTTGTTGGTTGTCCAGCTGGTCTCCATTGCTATCAGTCTAAATCCAATAAACAGACAAGCATGACCAACTTGGCCAGGCTAAAAGATCAGGAAGATATACTGTATTGGCTGTGTGTCTGTGTGACACAGTATCCTCAATGTCATCTGGTGGATTAAATGCTCTGAACTTCATGTTTTATCTTAAAGATGTGGCAGCTGTATCAGACACATTAAACAAAGGACAAACAGATGAACACACACCATCCCGTTCTCTCTCTCTCTCTCTTTCACATCTGCACACACACAGCTCGACAGTGATGAATACTTCCAGCGGCGTCTCCCTGCTCGCACACATACTCTGGTTCTAATTTAAACAGATGACTCTTAAATTGAACTGTGAATTACAACAATACACCCTCAACCACTTCCTCTGCGTGTGTGTCTGACTTAAATGCCATCAGAGGGAAATTTCAATATGAATTACACCAGTGACAAACACGTTCATTTTAAATGTTGTCGTGGAGCATATATTCCCTTCCTAAGGTGGAATCTGTGTTTAAACGAGTCTCTGGGAGCTGGGTAAAGCCAGACTGTGTCAAACTATTTCAGTGTTGTGTTTCAGACTTTGGGATAGTATTGTGGTACGTGTAGCCAGTCTTCACTGGCATGCATCGCAGCTCATACCAGCTTATAAAGGTGCTCAAAAATATCACTTTTACTTGCTACTGAAGAAAGACTTCTGTAGAAAAATCTCTTGAATAGCTTTCCAAGATTTGATGCCACAAATCCAGAGATTAGTTCTTCTTCAAAAGTGCTTATTGTAGCAGGCTGGACACTTGTTATAGCTGTTTCCCGTTGGACTGATAAAAACAGGTACTAGAGCTGCATAACCCATAGTTTTTATTGACTTCCTTTGATGTAACTATGTAACTACATGACTCTGAGTCTTGCTGCTTGCCGTGTCCAGTCCAGATGTGATACGAGGCATCTCAAATTAATTAATTAATTAATGTTTTTGGTAACTAACTATTATTATTTTTTAAACCCAATTGCTGGTTTCAGCTTGTTGGGTCATTTTATTGGGTTGCATTTATATTAAATAGCAGATGTTGGGGAGTTTTTCCTGTAACTTGCTGGGTCATTTTAATGTTGTTTTTTTTTTCTACCCAACTGCTGAGTTGAGCATCAACCACAACCCCCACTGCTTTGAAAAAGTGTCCAAACTCTTTCTTAGAGGGCCACTGTCCTGCAGAGTTGCACCCCAAACTAAACACACCTGAATCTAGAAACTTCCTGGCAATTGTGTGGGAGCTGCTTGGAGCTAAACTTTGCAGGAAGTTGGCCCACCAGAAGCATGATTGGACAGACCGGTGTTAGAGGCTGCAGTCTTTAACAGCCTTGTTACCGTGTCCATCTCCTACGCCGATTGACACTGGTTTGATTCCTGTTTGGAACACCGAACCATATGTGGACCAGCTACATTTGGTGCCGTGACCCGGATTTTGAGAAGTCAGTGTAACGGATGTAATTTTCTCTATCTCCTCAAAAAGTCACATGGTAAATCTTAATTTGCACCTCTATACGTGGGTGCAGTTAAAAGTGTTCTTTAGGCAGCCCAAGTTAGACCAATCAGGTTGTTGTTTCTTGGAATGTTGAAGCCTAATCCATCATATTCCTTATTTACACATAACTATAGAACGTACTATAGAACAGATCAGGTCTCAAACATGTCCCACCATCTGTCAGTGAGGAAGATCCTGCTTGTTATCACTTTTCAAAGATGTTAATTCACTGTTAATGGTTTCACGCATCGTCAGGTTCTCTGGTTGTAGTGTTGCCTCTTGAGGTCATCTCCGGTTCTGTTTCAAACATTGATGCTTACAGGAAAACAGAAGACTGTGCTCCTCAGCATCGCTCTGTATTTAGAACCTCTGTCTGGATAAACAAAAAGAAAAGAACAAGAAAAAGAGACAGGGAGAAGGGGGAGAAAGTGCAGCGAAATTGAAAAGCTGAAAGAAAATGAGTTTTCAAACGTATTTCTGCCAGGGGAATGCAGCACGGCTGTTTGTGTCCCTCAGATGGTGAATTGTTGTGGAGGTGTTATAATCATTAGTCCAGATAGAGAGACAGCCGCACTGTCTGTCTGCGGCAGGGAATGTAAGAGAGTACTGCAGATGTTCTCTGCATGAGGGAGACAGGTCTCTAAAGATAAGACGCAAACAAAAGTGCTCTAAATACTTGAAAGGTCCTGAGGACTGAGAGAGATACTTATTCAGTACGATACTGTCTGAAGGCCAGAATGGCAGTGGAAAATCTGGATGGAGAAAGACAATTGTGGCTTTCTATGAGTTTAAGTTAACTTATTAGTGTGTTTCAGGATTTGTGCAAATGTGTATAGCACGGTGAACTGACTTTCTTATAAAATCAATTTTATGAGCAGTTTCACAATGCCGTTACGGACCGGCCGATAAAAAAAAAAAAAAAAAAACTCCTAGATGATAGAATGTTTATTATTCCGTGGTAATTATTTCTGTTCTCATTAGTGTGCTAATTATCATATATGGTGCATCTTATTAGTTTGCCTTCCTAGAAGTTACTTTGGCTTGCTGCTTCAATGTTTAGTAGTGGTGGGAAACAGAGCTTTTTAAAACCAATGCAAATTATGTGCTCTGCCCAATTGTCTTTGAGAGCAATTGGCTAAAGTGGGTAATTCACTACATAATTGCGGAGATTTTGGGCCTCATTTCTCCCTTTCTGACAAAACCGGGTAATGTCCTGATTAAGCTGATGATTCTACACATTTTCTAAAAGATTTTCCTGTTGTATGAGTCTAGGAATCGAATGATCGAATCTGGTCAGATGTGCATTGGGACCACACAGATTTCAAATTGTACGAACATGCTGAATGTTTACAATGAGGAATACTGTTGTGTGTGGGGTATCCAAAAATACCAATGTGTCCATCGTTTGCCATTTGCTACTCTAAAGTCACATTGGACCACGATAGACTTTGCAAGATTTACAGTGTTCACAGCCGGGAATTTTTTGAAAATGAAATTAGATTGACATTTTTTTAGGGAAAGCCAGCATTAATCAAACCAGTTAGATTGTAAAACTGACCCGAGATCAGTTAATACCATATTGGACAATTGTTCATGTTCAATTTTGCTCCTAGGGGTTCTCAATTCTACAGTGGCAGATCATGCACCTGAGGCCTTCAGTAGTGTCATACATGAACTAATCCAACTCTTAATACCATTATAATGACAGCTATAGAAACCATACATATTATACAGAAAAGCAGTATAACAGAGCACTGCATCACCGTCAGGTATTTCATGTAATGTCAGCGAGAATGAATGCTGTTAATAACGCTAGAAACCCAGTTAATACAATTCAATTTGAAGCAGCTGTGCAATGCACCGCACATCATCTATGTCTGAGGCATTTACTTACAAAATGACACAAATACAAGCCGCCTGATGTGCTTACAGACATTTAACTTACCCCTATGACTTTCATTCTCACGCCGAGTCTCCTGCTGATCTACATCTGCCAGCAGTGCTGCAGCCGGAGGAAGAGACTCACTCGACAAAGAAACTTACGGAAACATGACTTTATATCTTGCAAATAGCATTGAAATACAATGCATTTAAAATAAATATTTTACCTACCATAGTGATTCTTCGTCTTTTAAAGAGGTGCAGATGAGTGTGTGGTTCACACAATCTACAATAACACACACAGCATACTGTGTAATAATAATAGAGTAATAATGCTGTATGAAAACAAATATGATTTACAGTGATTTACAGTCCAATCAGATGAAAAGAAAGTGCTGACGTTATTGTAAGCCTGCTAGATGGCCCTGTGGCTGCCAACTCGAAATCTGATTGGTTAATCCAACGTTTTCACTGCCATTGATTTTAAGCTACAGAAACTTGTGCTTTTGATTCTGAAGGCCTTAGACAGATTTCTATAACCCTGGCAACACAGTTACTGAAATATGATTGGATAAAAGCTCTAATAAACATTCACTCCTGCAGTGGTTCTCAATCCAAGTCCTCGCACCCCCCCACTGTGCATATTTTGCATGTCTCTCTTTGTTAAGGCACCTGATTCTGATGATCAGCTCGTTAGAAGAGAGCTCCATACAGGTACATGACCTAGTGTTCTGATTGGTATGGTCGTAGTGTATCCCATCATGCATCATGTTTTGGAATAAATTGTGAGATTTCTGCCGAGATCTGCCGAACCCCGAAAGCTCCCCCCGGAGGAAAGATGAACGAATGGCGGAGTAGGGGTGGAGGAGGGATGCTAAGAACGAGATATCTAGGGAAGGGGGCTTGTACTATTTATAGGAAGCATCTCTTGCTCTGATATGATGACAAGATGATAAGATGATTAAGAGGATGAGGAGCCAGCGTTGGTTAATTACCTGTGCATGCTCCTCCCGAAATTTGTTTGCGAACATCATTAAATATTAATATAATAACTAGATAGGGCATATAGAAAAACAATGTGTTGGACATTTTATTGGTGCAAAGATGAGTAGAAGTGATATATATTTGGTTTTACATTAGCAACTGCTTTTTATACTTTATTAGAAGCAACACAAATTAAATCGGGTCATGTTGTAGGGACTGCTGAAAAGACACTTAGAAGTAGATTTTTCAATGCAAAGTATTTAAAATAAAAAGTGCACACACTTGCAGTTTTACAACCCTCTATCAGGTAATGAAAAGTTTGACACACACTTGTGGTCAAAAACAGGAAAAAAAATCAGTAGTCAAGTGGTCAAGTGCAAAGACTACCAGTGTGGGTAAAGGGAAAGTTTCCAGCAGGTGAGTTTGATCAAGTTTGGAGCTAAACTCTGCAGGAAAGTGGATCTTGAGGGTCACAGTTGAGAACCTCTGACCTAGAGGACCAGTACACTAACCTAGAGCTATAGCTCCAATCTTAAATCTCATGAAGCAGCTAATCATGGTCACAAGGGTTATTTGAAACCTCGAAGCAAGGGCATTAGAGCTAAACTCGGCAGAACATCGTTCCTCCCAACCCAGTCTCACGGCAGTTCGTGATTTAGTCACGTAATTTAATTTAATCTATTTATTCGTGGCAGGGACATGTTTATTTAGTTATTTTCGTTAGTCCAGCATGTTTTTTAAACTAATGCATTTCAGTTGGATGCATATTATTTAAAAAAAAAAACCCAGCTGGACTTACTTAAAATAACAAAATACTGTAAACGTGTCCCTGCCACTAATAAATACTGTGAGACTGGATAGGTCCTCCAATCAAAGACTCCTGAGCAAGATAATTAAGGTAAATTACAGGCAGGGCAAAATCTACAGGTCTAGGCCAGGATATGAGAAGCCCTATACAGTAGTTTAAACACCCTCAACTAATAATGGTTCTTCTTGACCATATTTTCTCCAAAAAAATCTTTATTAAGAGTGAACTTGTTGAACTGACCTAAAGGTAAAACAAGCGCATGTTACCTGTCTTTTTTCAGAGGCATTTCATCAGAAGCACGTAGAGCACACTGCATTCTGGGACAGCTCCCCAGGGCATCATGGGCTAAAGTGCCTCACTTATGGACATGATGGAGCTTTTAGGAATTGACCGATTTTCAATTTTTCCTCAACAGGGACTATGTTTGACAAGCTTCCATTACCAGCCAAGAAGCTACTGCTCAAAAACATAAACCATGTAAGTACAAATTTCCAAAGACTAACCTTTCCAGTACTTGATGAGTGTATTAAAAGTTGTCTTTAAAATAATAATAAATAAATTAGTAAATGTTAAATATATTGCTTCATTTAAACGAAGCTGGGAAACCTCCAAATTGGGTATTTATTATTATGGATATTATGATAGTTATCTAACATTTACTATCAATAAACAATAGTATTATTTAGCTATAAATACACTGTTCATTCTTTGTTCATGTTACCTCAGGTCCATGAAATGCAACTTTAGATTTTTACAAAGTAATAGTAAATGTTGAAAATAGGCTTAACTAAGCTTTAGAACTATTTTACATAGAAAATTTAATGAGAACTAATGTTAAATAACTAATCCTTCTTGTAAGTGCAATTCAATTCAGTTTCAATGTCACATTTCTGACAGATATTTTTTTTTTTTTTTTACATCTGATCACACTGAATGCAGCAAAGAAACACTGATGCTTCAACAGGTAGATTAGCTCACATGCAAATTAGTTAGCCCTTTAGGATGGTTATTGTTGGTACACAACTAAGATCAAGAAGGAGCAGACTGAACATAGTACTTTGAGCTGTTGATTGCCTCATAAGAGACTCTCTCTTTTTAAATTTTGTAGTTTGCAATCTCTTGCAACTATAAAGGAGATGTACACTGCCAGATGCTTCCTCATAAGGGAATTTTAAATGGAACTTTGACTGTTTGATAATTTATTTCATAATTGAGTATATAAATAGCTAGTTAAAAAGTGCTTGTGGCAGAAATCACACATTCAAATCTGGTCAACGAAAATCAAATCCCTCCTTAAGCTCACCATCCCCAAGTCGCACCATCTGTCGCCATCAACTCACCTTCCAGTAGCAAAAAGTTCTGATTAAATACAAAATTGGGTAATTATCAAAATGTCAAAAAGAATAATAAGAAAAAGTATCAGCATTGCACTGCTGGTACCCACTCAAATGTAGAGTACAGTAATAAACGATCATGATTATTGAAAAATACATACCTTGTTTGCACAAATATTGTCAACTATAACAATTTGGGGTATTTTAAACATAAGCTTTAGGCTACTATATATATGCTCCTGTTTATTGATATTGATTGAAAGAGAGAATTCCGTGCTAATGTTCTTTTTATAATGTTCTTTTCTGAAAATCAGACCTTAATAAATTAAATCTGAAGCACAAGCTCTCTCCCACATTTGCAAGGGTAACACTGTGAGCTGTTTATAGCAGAATGATTAATGACATCTAAAAATGAAGAATATAAAAAGAAAATCTCTCCTATTCAGACCCTCTAAGAGTGAAATTACATGACACTGTTGGAAATCACATCACATATAAAGTTAATTCATTTCAAGTCTTTCAAAACAATGACTGTGGACATGAACAAAAAAATCTGCAACACTTTGCTGTAATGGTACATGAATTACTATGAACTCATGCATAAATTGATGCATGAATTATGCCTTACTTCATACAGTAATATCTCATGAATTATCAGGAACATGAGTTCAGAGTCTTTCATTCATGATTTCATGGATGAACTACACATTAATTAAGACATTAACTAAGATGGGTACATCATCATCATTTATGATTTATTATGCATGATCATGATGTTTTCTTTGAAAGAAAGAAAGAAAGAAAGAGAAAGAAAGAAAAGTCTTTACTATCTACTTTAGATAAATCTATAGTACATAAACTGTCATTTTGTGTCAACTTGTGATTTTGTGCAGAAAAAACTACTTAATGTGAGAACGTCTCTAGGTTATGCATATAACCCTAGTTCCCTGAGGGAACGAGACGCTGCGTCGAAACGCCTCCAGTGTGACCGCTCTGAATCGTGTGTAAAAACCAGCCAATCGTGAGATAGGACGTCATAGGCGAGTGACATCACCGGCCAGGAAGCATAAAAGCACATGGAGCCGGCCGGCAAACTAGCTCCTGTCATACAGCGGAGCGCCGGCAGG